>CAXAQZ010001273.1:0-12167 GCA_963971145.1 Sussaba pulchella
GATCAACTTTATTCCAAGTGATTGCGCGAGTATTCCTGAAAGTAAAAGAAAGTAAAACTGTAACCTCACTTCCATCTTCCACGGCTCAAGTGACAGCTAAGTTAAAGCGCAAGCGCACGCAGAAAAAATCAAACGGCAAACGATTTAAAACGATCAACGCTGCGCCGATTACGCCGAATTGTTCTTTGCGCCAGTGTTTCGGAGCCACCAGTGCAGGTCAACGCTCCCACACTGACAGGACCAACACTCAAAGCTACCGCCCGGTGACCACACATCGAGGGCCTTACAGTGACAGCGAGCACTTGACTAGCGCAAGCGCAATCGTTACTCACCACACCGCGTCAGCGAAGCTCACCGACGTCCCCACCGAACCTCTGCGGCCACCACACAAGCAGCCATCGTTCGCGTGCTTACCTTACCTACTGCGTGGGGCCCGCTGGACAAGCGAGCTTACCGAGCGCAAGCGCAATCAAAATCGAAGCTCCCACCGCACCGCACTACCGCTCCGCGCCGTCGCAACGCTGTTCTCTCTCTGTCTCTGTCCCACACCCGGCTTCAGGTACCCTTAGACGACCGTATGTCACTAATTAACTGCAGAAAGTGTGCCAAAAAAATCGCAGGTGAGTGCACGTCGTGTGATACTTGTCTTTCCCATTACCACCCGGGTTGTGCGAGATCTTATAGCCAATACAGGTCAGCTCGTGACTGTTGCATCCGAAATTTAAATCTATCCGTAATGTCAAACGATAAGGAACGAGCGCCGAAGAGCCCGACGGTATTTAACTCATCGAACTTAACCCCCCGCACCCCGCCTTCCGGAACAAGTAGCACACCCAGATTCAGTTTCGATAAGGCTGCAAACGCACCGGCTACGCAAGCTGTAGGTCAGAGCCTGCAAATGAATCAATTATTTGAGACGCTAACAGCATTTATGATGAAACAAAATGAAACTAATGACCGGCTGGCTGCGGCCTTAGACAAAATACCAGGGCTTATTGAGAAAGTCGAAAATCATGAAACTCGCATCGCAACCATTGAACAACAACTCAGGGATCCTCAACGTGAGCCACAGACTGCAATAATGCATCAAGCAACAAGGCCATCGCCATCAAATGAGCTAATTATAGCTGGAATACCACCCAGCATCACCGATCAACCAGAAGCCGTCGCGCGGAAGGTATTCGAGGCCTTAGATGTTGCTCATCTTCAATCTGACATCCTCAGTGTCCGAGTGATGAAAAGAAAAGTATCGAGTGCACCTGAGACAACGAGCTCAGGCAACCAGAGCACAAGGGCAGCTGCTACGAGTTCTCTGGTCGTAAAATTAAAATCGTCACACGTCTGCGAATTCGTTATTGAGAAGAAAAGGGTGAAACGAAAATTATCCGTGCGCGACGTTTTTGCCAATGATCAGCCCGGCCTTATCCACGTAAATGAACTCTTGCCGTTTGAGACTTATAATCTCTATCGTCGAGCGAAAACAAAAGCTGCATCTACTGCTCACAAATACGTTTGGACGAGGTCGGGCAAGATATTTGCGAGACGAGATGATGGACAGCCCACAATCACAATCGAATCGGAAGCTGACCTTGAAAAGCTCAAGTGACTTCCGAAGATAACGAGCTCGTCCGTAAACTGCCATCAGAACTCAACGAAAAATCAGAACACACTGAAAATAACGCATTTCAATGCAAATTCATTACTGGGACACATTGATTTCATTCGCATGTGTTTCCAAAACCAGTCACACCACATCATCACAGTATCCGAAACGTGGCTGCATGGAAGAATATCTGATGAACTCGTATCAATACCCGGCTATTACCTTATCAGAAACGATCGAGAGGGAAAAGAAGGCGGAGGCGTAGCTTGCTACATCCGTGAAACACTGAGGACGCGCATACTCGCGAAATCACCGTCAATTTTTTCTAACACACCCGAATACATTTTGCTCGAGATATGCAGTCCGAGTGCACAGTCATCGTTATTCGCTTCAATATATCGCCGTCCGAAAGGGCAGCTGCTAAATGATTTCACACTAGTCTTCAACCGATTTTCACATGCTTATAATAATATAATAATATCAGGAGACTTAAATTGTAATCTGCTACGCAGCCACTTCGAATCGCACTACTTGAAAGAATGGGCATCGTCATTGGCCTTACACATACTACCATCTGCGGCTACATTTCATACTGCGACTTGTGATTCTCTTCTCGACGTAATAATCGTCGACTGCAAGGACAAAGCAATCGCCTTTTCGAAGAGCGAAGACCCGTTTATAGCGGGACACGATCGGCTTGAGCTCGAGTACAAGATCGGGATGCTGACTGAACAAACACCAGAGACAGTAACAAGACGCAGCTACAAAAACTTGAACTCCACAGCTTTTCTCACGACAATCGAAAGCCTGCTAGAAAGTATGTATGATTCGCACAGTAACTTAATTTCTGTGAATACGAGTGATAGGCAACTCGATTCACTCACGGACATTCTCTCGGCGACTACCCTCACTGCACTTGATATCCATGCGCCGCTACGTACATTTAAAATCGAAAAACCACCAGCACCGTGGGTAACTGACATCATAAAAGCTAAAATACGCCAACGTTCTTCGCTCTTCAAACACGCTAAACGCACAGGCAACGTACTCGATTTTGGGTAATTATGCAGTTGTGCGGCTTTTCCGAATTTTAAAGTTTTTCAAAATTTTCTTTTTCGAGGATGCGTGTTCGGTCTTATAGATGAATAATCAGGCGGGGGAGATCAGAAAATGTTTTCCGAAATATTTTTTTTTTACGTTTCTTAATTTTTTTTTTTTTTAAATTTTTTTTTCAATTTGCGCGGTTCTGAAGCTGTTTTCTCGTATCATATATACGTGTATATGTGTGTGTATGATTGGGCGTATGTGTAGACGAGCGTCGATGCGTGTGCGCATCTGCGGAAGGGCGCGCGCGTGTGTGATGATGCCGCGAAATTCAACCGTCTCTAACTCGCGAACGGCTCGAGCTATAGCGGTCGAATGATGTAAACATGTGATCTCCATATCATCTGCAATATTTGTTCTAATTAATACAGGTGGAATTGAAGTATGTTAACACAAGTATGAGGACACTTTTCGCTTCATCGATTTCGACGATACAGCCGGGACCACCGATCGGCGATGATTTCGAGATGTACCACGAAAGTATCGCTTCTCGTATAAAGCTCGACCAATCCACAATTGTATGAGCACTGAGGCCCATTTCGATTTCGAGAAATTCTTGTCTCGGAGGCTTCAATGTAACGAAATAGCTGATAAAAATACAGGCATCCTCGATCGAAAGCGCTGCATGTTTAAACCGGATCTAGGAATAAATGGCCGTAGGACAAAAAGGCCGGGACAAAATGGCCGGACCAAAAAGGCTGTGGAAAAAATGGCCGACGGAATAAATGGCCGTTGGACAAAATGGCCGCGGAAAAAATGGCCGGGGAAAAAATGGCCGGGGACAAAATGGCCGGGGACAAAATGGCCGGAAAAAAGCCGCCGAAGAAATGGCCGACGAAAAAAATGGCCGATGAAAAAAAAGGCCGACGAAAAGAATGGCTGATCGAAAAAATAAACGACTATGGCGTAATATTT
Organism: Sussaba pulchella; assembly: GCA_963971145.1. Classification (NCBI taxonomy): domain Eukaryota; kingdom Metazoa; phylum Arthropoda; class Insecta; order Hymenoptera; family Ichneumonidae; genus Sussaba; species Sussaba pulchella. Next base: position 3,623 of record CAXAQZ010001273.1, read on the forward strand.
GGTATATGAGCGCCCGTTTGTGGATCAACAGAATTGTATCGATGATTCACAGTATTATGATTCCATCCCGAATCAAAAAGACGGCCGTATAATTTCAACCCCCCCCCCCCCCTCCGCCCGCCCCCGCCACCACTGTACAACCTAACTACTGTATAATAACCTAAATAACCTCAATAACCCAAACTAAATCGATAAAAGCAGATCTGAACTAACCCAAACTGACCGAAACTAACCTTAACCACGCTACTATTTTTTCCCCGGCCATTTTATCCTCGGCCATTTTTTCCTCGGCCATTTTATCCCCGGCCATTTTTTCCCCAGCCATTTTATCCTCGGCCATTTTACCCCGGCCATTTTATCCTCGGCCATTTTTTCCGCGGCCATCTTGTCCGACGGCCATTTATTCCGTCGGCCATTTTTTCCCCGGCCTTTTTGGTCCGGCTATTTTGTCCCGGCCTTTTTTGCCAACGGCCATTTATGCCTAATACCGTTTAAACCATGTGTCCGTCCGGATCGATTTCTTGAAGGCACACTTTTCCGTCACCACTTTCTTCCCCTTCGTGATTTTTTTACTTTTTTGGCACCTCCAGAAGGAATCTTTCGAATTGAAAACTGCCGGTTGTCCACAATTATCGCACTTTACCGAGTTTGGGATTACGCCATGTGATTTCAGAAAATCAAAAAGCCGATCCTGATTTTCACACAGGCGATGAAATTCACGTAAAGAAAAAACACAGCCGTCACAATCCATCGTACTCGAAAGAACTATCGAAACTGTGGAATTCTTGTGGATTAGATAGACGGCAGGCAACAGCAAAGTAGTGTTTACGTTTTTCAATGTCGAACATGGTTGTTTTCAATCCGCAAAACAGTCGCCACAGTCGATATACGACGTTAAATATTTCTTTTCATCGTTTACCAAGAATCCAAATAAACCAAAAAAACCGACTTTGCTTCGCATAACCATACGAAGACTTGATTTCCACGCCCAACATATAGGTATGAAATTACTCACAAAAGTGTCCTCTATGACATACTTCAATTCCAGAGAAATCGGTCTGGCGTCCACTATTAATTATAACAAATATTATAGATAATATACAGATAGCTCAATAATACACACACACACACACACATCTGCACGTATATATGATGCAGGAAAACAGCTCTAGAACCGTATAAATGATACAGGAAAATAGCTTCAGAACGGCGAAAATAAAAAAAAAAATTTTAAAAATGTTTTAACGTAAAAAAAAATATTTCGGATAACATTTTCCGACCTCCCCCACCTGATTCTTCATGTAGAGGACAAACTGAATATCGTTGAAAAAGAAAATTTCGAAAAACTCTAAAATTCGGAAAAGCCGCACAACTGCATAATTACCCGATTTTGAAATATATCGCCATTTTAGGAATGAATTAACGAGCACCATCAAGAAGGCTAAAGAAACGTATACGATGGACAGACTATCGAAAACAATGCAACCATCAAGAATGTGGAAAGAACTCGCCATACTTGGTCTTGTCCGGCCCACCAACGTCTCACCGTCGAGTTTTTTCTCACTGGACGAATTAAATACGCACTTCACATCGATCTCGCTCAGTTCACCCGCTTGCACCACGGATGAACTAAAAACTATCGCGTCACAAGTCATAGGTAATAGGCCCATTTTTAAGCTGGAACACGTGACCTCAGCAACTATCAAGAAAACGATTGAATCGCTTCAAGTGAAATCCCATTCCACCGGGCCAGATGGAGTCCCACTAGTAGCACTAAAAATGGCAATACCGCTCATTGCAGAACGCCTCGAGAAGCTATTTAACCTCTACATCGACCATTCGTATTTCCCATTGTCATGGAAGACAGCTCACATCAGACCGCTCCTGAAAGTGCCAACACCTCGTGCGCTGACGGATACTCGGCCCATAGCGAACCTAAACGAATTCTCAAAACTATTTGAGCGAATAGTCCTGGCGCAGCTGACAAGCTTTCTTCATGCGAACAACACGCTTGACCCAAGGCAATCTGGGTACAGGACTGGTTTCAGCACACAGACAGCTCTACTGCGTATAGGAGATGACATCCGGAAAGCAGTGGATGAACGAAAAATCACCATACTTGTCATGTTCGATTTTAGCAAGGCATTCGACACTGTATGCCATAAAAGCTTACTAACAAAACTCCGCAACTTGGGTTTCGATCAAACTGCCTTGAAATGGTTCCACTCATATCTAACGGGTCGTTCCCAAGCAGTTGTGAGTAGCGATGGGACCTGTTCAAAATGGCATCACACAACAGCGGGAGTGCCGCAAGGATCTGTTCTTGGCCCAATGTTATTCGCGCTTTTTATAAACGACATTGCATCTTCTCTCGAATTCTCAGACCATATGATTTTTGCAGATGATACCCAGATCTATCTTCATTGCACACCAAATCAAATTGATCTTGGATTGGAACGAATAAGCAGCGATGCTCGTGCTGTATTTAATTATGCAACCAGCAATAAGCTTACATTAAATTCGTCAAAATCAAAAATAATGGTCCTAGGAAGCAACCCGTATGTCAGGTCGCTGGATATTACAAACTTACCACCAGTGATTGTAAACCGAAACCCTATACCGTACGTCGATTCAGCAAAAAACTTAGGATTAGTGATGAGTGCGAATTTATCATGGCACAGCCATATTGCACAGATATCGCAGAAAGTTCATATGATTCTTCATAAATTAAAATATCATAAAAATTCTCTACCGCGAGACGTGCGAGCGCTTTTAGTAAATACCTTAATACTTCCTCATATAGACTACTGCAGCCTAGTGTACAGCGATCTCACCGATGAACTAAATACGAAACTGCAGAGGCTAGTAAATTCGGCGATACGATTTGTCCTCGATATCAGAAAAGATGAGCATATCACTCCACATCGACTAAGACTCGGCTGGTTATCCGTAGGAAGTCGAAGAAATTATCTTTTAGGGATACAAATGTATAAGATAGTATATCTAGAAGCCCCAACATACTTGACGGAACTGTTTACGAGACTGGTACCTGACAGATTACGTGTCACTAGACACCTAAATGCGTCGACGATTTTCAAAATACCCAACTACCGCACGGAGGCTTACCGTGGATCGTTCCACTTGTCTGCAATCCATTTCTGGCACGCACTACCGCAAAATATTACCACAGCCAGTTCGCTTGGAGAATTTAAAAGATTGCTACACGAGCATCTTAAATCAAATGAAATTATTCGTACCCGAGATTAGAGAGAGAACGAAACGTTACTGTAACGATCGGCTTCGGCCTAATTATATTAAATAGACTAAGCTATACTTCACACTTATTCAATCGCTTATATCTATACGGAAATCTGAACTGAAATCGTTACACAACTTACAATCTTTATCGAAAATCGTGATGAGTTATATTCGTTGTATTTAGATTAAGTTACTTAATACTCTTGTAAAATATCTGTTATATACTTGTTTCTACATTGTAAATCATGCTAACCTCAAATTTTGCCCAATAGTACTTACTGGGGCATAATAAATTATATCAATCAATCAATCAATCTCTCTCTCTCTCTCTCTCTCTCTCTCTCTCTCTCTCTCTCTCTCTCTCTCTCTCTCTCTCGTAAGTAAAAGCAACTGTCATTATCATCGGCTCCTCTTACTTCATCGATCTGTCTCTGCCGCGCTCTGCCTTCGGGCGTTTTTGTTGCAGCAAATAGCAAGCCCAAAAAGTGCTATCACGTGAAATAATCATTGGAGAAAAATTTCAAGTGATGGTGCAACTATATCCATAATTAAAAAATTATCGGCATAACCTCACTTTTACCTGTGACAATCGGAGAAAAGGAAACGTCAAAGCGCAAGCGCAGCAGCTCCAAATTGCTAGAAACGATCGATCGTTGCGCCAAATTCAACGTAACCGTCGATTTCGCCGAAACCGAGTCATCATCACCCGGGGTCAACGCCCTCACGTCAACTAACCCACACGTAAGACAGTCGCACCTCTACCAGCCACCGATCGATCGATCTACTGAGTGATCGCACAGCTGACCAGTGCGGCTGTCGGTCTCCGGTACACGCGCACCGAGCACTTCAAAACATCGCTGACAACTACATCCACGTTCATCGGCTCACGACTGTTGCGCACCTTCCGTCTTTCGTTTCTCGTCAACGCTCTTCCCGGCGTGTTTACAAACCGACGTATGCCACCGATTAAGTGTGGTAAGTGTGGAAAAAAGATTGCGGGTAAGCGTTTAACGTGCTCTGCGTGTCTATCGACTTACCATCCGGGCTGTGGCAAAGATTATATTCGATCTAATACGGCTCGCTCGTGTTGTGTACAACATTTAAACAAAATGTTCAACGAGGTCGATAATGATGCTATAAGCCCATCAGTCTTTAACACGTCAAATCGAACGCCACGAACCCCACCGTCTATGCGTACCGATAGGGCAAGGCTACCGGTAGAAACGTCTGTCTCTCGAGCTATGGTAGATGGCACTGAGTACACTAACTCAGTGTTATCGAAGCTTGCGACATTCATGGAGAATCAAGTCGAAACCAACGCGAAACTCACAGCTTTCATAGATAGTCAAAGCCGAACCAATGCAGAAATCTCTGAGGCACTCCGAAAAATACCTGAACTTGTCGGTAAAGTAGCAGACCACGAACATCGCATTGCTATCGTAGAAGAAAATCAAGTGAGAATATCACACGAGCTTGAATTAATCAAATCGATCGGGGCAAAAACTTCGAACCAGGGTACTTCCTCAAACGCTCCAGTTGCTTGCACTTCGGAAATAGTAATTTCAGGAGGCATATCCTACGTTGAAACGTCGGAAATCCTAGTTGATAAGGTATTTCTCGCTCTAGGCATTCCCGAACTCACATCCGACATACTCGAAATTCGCGAGATTGTAAGGAAGCCTAGCCTAAGTACCCACAACGAGCCAAATCGTGCAGACGACAACCCTTTACTGCAATCTAGTCACAGTCCTCCTCGTAGGACGATTGTTGTTGCTCTAAAATCGCATGAAACACGCGACTATATACTCAAAGTATCAAGGAAGAAACGCGAATTGACTATTGCCGAGGTATTCTCAAACACTATCCCAGGACGAATTTATCTTAACGAAATGCTCCCATCTATGACCTATAATCTTTTACGGAAAACAAAGGCGAAGGCAAAACTAACATCGTATAAATACGTCTGGTCCAGAAATGGACAAATTTTTGTGCGAAAGACAGATGGCGCACCACTGATCTCGATCTCGTCCGAAGAGGACATGAATAAACTAAATTGACTACCGAACAGTAACGGAGCATCTCGAGCGTGTCTAAAATCAAGATCAATGCAAACATTAAATATAGCGCATATAAATGCAAATTCCCTATTGGGCCACTTTGAAGAAATAGAAACACTCGTAAACTCAAAAAATTATCATATAATTTCAATCTCCGAAACATGGTTGCACTCGCACATTTCCGACGATCTCGTGCGAATTAAAGGTTTTTATCTACTCAGAGTGGACAGAGAAGGTAAGGAGGTCGGCGGCGTGGCCTGTTATGTTCGGGATTCCTTAAAGGCACTCATCCTAGAGGCTTCACCTAGTAGTTTTTCCAACTCACCGGAATTTCTTCTATTGGATGTTCGGTGTGATAACATGCAGCCTCTCCTGTTTACGTCCATGTATAGAAGACCCAAGGCAAAGAACTTCAATGATTATATGGACGCACTCACTAAATATTCACATAACTATAAAAATATCATTGTGGCAGGAGACCTGAATTCGAACTTACTCGTCGAATCGTATGAATCCAAGCATCCGCGTGAGGTGACAAATTCGATAGCACTTGAAATAGTGCCGTCAGAAGCCACTCATCACACAGGCCACTCAGACACATTGTTGGACGTATTTCTGGTGGATAACCTCAACAAAGTAATTTCATTCGTAAAATCGTATACTCCATTCATAAATGGCCATGATCTAATTGAACTCACTTATGCATTATCAGCACCATCGTTTAAAAATCGCACGATCGTTCGTCGAAGTTACAGGAATTTTAGCGAAACTAATTACCGTTCAACACTTAGACCTAGGATCGTGATGTCTAATGTCGTAACTCGGTGCAGCATGTGCAACAGCGAACCTGATTTCGACTCGATTGTAACCGATATTACACATGAAATTTCTACGTCTCTCGATGCGCATGCCCCCGTTCATACTTTTTCCGTTACTCATCCACCGGCGCCCTGGCTTACGGTCTCTCTCAAAGACCGAATGAAACAACGCAATAAACTCTACGACACAGCACGACGTTCAAAGAATATTCTCGACCTTGAAATTTACCGCCTTTTTCGAAACGAACTGACACGTGATCTCAGAAAATCCAAACAACAATACCACATGCTCAAATTGTCGAATATCTCGGACCCCGCTAAGCTGTGGCGCGAACTCGGTAATCTTGGGCTCACCGAATCAGTGCTTCCATCTCCACTTAACTATTTTTCTCTAGACGAACTTAATACTTACTACGCTTCTATTTCAAACAGCTCATCACCCTGCACCATCACAGACTATATGCACATAATTCAGACAATGCCGGCCAGTGAAATAGAGTTTGATTTTTCCGCGATATCTGTGAATACTGTCACTTCACTAATACCAACTACATTGTCAAACTCTTTTTCATCTGGTCCCGACCGATTACCTTTGTTCGCGATAATCAAAGGCTTACCACACACTGCCGAATTACTGACATCATTATTTAACATCTCTCTCGAACTTGCCTACTTTCCGTCTCAATGGAAACGCGCTTTCATTCGCCCTCTCTCTAAGATAAAAACTCCGATTTCGCCTTCTGACACCAGACCCATCGCAAATTTATGTGAACTTTCCAAGTTATTTGAAAAAATAGTCCATAGTCAAATAACCGATTTTATAAATTCTAACCAAATTTTTGACCGATACCAATCAGGATACCGTAAGGGCTTCTCGACGCAAAGCGCGCTCCTCCGAATTTGTCACGACGCGAAATGCAGCATCGACAAAGGACACATTACGATCTTAGTTCTATTTGATTTCAGTAAAGCCTTCGACACAGTCTCACATAGCTGCCTGCTCGGTAAACTGAAAAAGATCGGGTTTTCCAACCGTGCATTGAAATGGATTTTCTCATACTTAACAGGTAGATCGCAAGCTGTCGTTGATGCAGAGGGAAATTGTTCACAGTGGTTACCAACTACCATGGGTGTTCCACAAGGCTCGGTACTAGGTCCACTTCTTTTTTCGCTCTTCATCAATGATATCAGTTCGTGCCTCAGGTTCTCACGTCACATGATATTTGCTGATGATACACAAATTTATCTTAGCTGCCCTCCGAACCAACTGAATCGTAGTCTACAACTTATAGCACATGATGTCGATGTTATCTCTGAATTTGCAAACTCGAATGGGTTGACTCTAAATTCAGCCAAATCAAAAATACTCATTCTTGGCAGCAAAGCTTACGTGAAACAAATCGAGTTTCACCAGTTGCCCACCATCACGGTTTCGGGCAGTGTAATACCTTTTGTTACAGAGGCACGGAATTTAGGAGTGGTTCTATGTTCAGACCTCTCATGGGATAGTCACATATCAAATATCACGAAAAGAGTTCATCTTACCTTGCACAAACTAAAATTCCACAAAAATTCGTTATCGTTTGAACTTCGTTTAAAACTCGTTTCAGCTTTGATATGGCCAATGCTAGATTATTGTTGCCTTGTTTACAACGACTTGACAGAGACACTGAATATCAAGCTTGAACGTCTCATAAATTGCGGTATTAGATTCATCTTTGACCTCAAGCGCGACGAGCATGTAACACCCTTTCGACAGCGCCTAAGATGGATGACAGTCAAAACGAGACGACTATACTTTCTGGCAATAGAAATATTCAAAGTTTTTCACGAGAATTCACCAGAATATATAACTGAAATCTTCGCCACGCCAAATATTACGATTAGAGAGTCATCACGTCTTGCAATACCCCATGCTTTCGTTATCCCCAGGCATAGAACCCAGGCGTATAAAAAATCGTTCCATCTAGCAGGTGCATACCTATGGAACTCTCTGCCATCAGAAATCGTGACTGCGTCGTCTTTAATAGGATTCAAAAAGTCTATTAGAGAATATCTATTATCGCGAGAATTAATGCCGAGTGAATCGCAGTAGAAGGGAGTGAGTGAATCGTTAGTCTATCGCTTCAAAGTCAATAAGTCCGTTACTACGATACAAATTTATCATATCACGATTATAATTAGCATTATTTTATAAGATTTTTGTTATGTTCTTATATAATAGTATTATACCATCGTTATTTCTTACATATTTTACTGTTATTATAAGTAAAATTATTTTTTTGTTATTCTGTGTCACTTTATATGGATTAAGTATTTTTTGTTATTCTTTATCAACTCAATGTTGCCCAAAAGTATTTACTAGGGCATAAATAAAACAATCAATCAATCAATCAATCAATCTCTCTCTCC
>CAXAQZ010001274.1:0-58281 GCA_963971145.1 Sussaba pulchella
GCCATTCTATAAGCAGGCAGGCCGTCGACGGTACGCGGGGGTGTATTCGCTCCCTATCACGCTAAAACTATTAAAACGAAAAAGGGAAGGGGAAGGGGGAGATCCGTGTTCATATATCACCGCTGTCAATGCCTTCGACCCGACATCGACGTCGCGTTTCTATCGTTTTTCATTTCTTTTTTATTTTCTTCAAAATTAATTATTTTTATTTGTTTTTGTTCGTTTGTTTTTCCATTTTATTAACTTGTTTTACGATATGATAAAAGCTCGCTGATGCTCGCTCGTTTGGCACGTATTGACCGTGTGGCGTTGGTAGTTTCTCGCCTACACGACCGATCGTGCTGATTGTTGGAAAGCTCCTGGTTCCGACTGGGGCACGCGCGCCGCCCTTTTTTTTCTCTCTCTCTCTCTCTCTTTCTCTCTTTTTCTCTCTACACGTATCCTTTATATATATCGGCCTATAAAAATAGACGTCTCTTCTATCGCAATTCGTCCTAATACACGTCGGATTCGCTACCCGCTTGGGGGCTCACTCGAGAGCGTCTCGGCGAGCACGCGATCCGTGTAAACATCGTTCGAGACTATTTTTTTTTTCTCCCTCATTTTATACCAATACTCCGACAATTTATTTTTTTTTCTTCCATTTTTTTTTTTTTTTTTACACAAACCAATCCCAAAAATACTAATTTCTCATTCATGAATTACCGATTTATCTTTCTTTTCTTTTTCTAATCGTGTTTACATAAGTACTTTTGCGGATTCATCATTTTTTTTTCGTCAACGCTCGTTTGGTGAACATTTTTGTTTTGTTTATTATCGCTAAATGTTACGATTAATGTTGTTAATGTTATTGTTAATGGTATTGTTACAATAATAATTGTAATTATTATTATTAATAATTATTATGTAAGGATAATGGGCGTGCTCGACGAGACTCGACAATCGGAAGAGAAGCAAGTCTACGAGGCGCGGATGATTGGTCCCACGAATTCCGGGACCGGAAGCTGCTACCAGGCCGTTGAGGCGAGCTCGTAGCTCTGATGAACTCTCTCTCTTTTTCTTTCTTGTGTCATCTTGTCGCTTCGTAGTATCGTATTGCCACAATTTTGCGAGGAATTTTTTTTTCCAAACGGGAAAAAAACGCGAAATCGATGATCGAACGCTGATTTTATTCGATCGATATTTAATTTGTTTTATTTTTATAATAATTTTACATAATAAATTTTAAAGACAAAAAATATCAAGTTTCGATCAGAAACGAGCTTAGGTCCAATAATTTCAACAACATTGCTGCATTAATTGATTACCGAAATATTTGCGTCGATCCAACACAAAATTATGTTTTTTTTCTTTTTAATTTCGAAAATAATTTATTATTGAAATTAAATAATTTTTTTTTTTCCAATGAAGTAGAAAACTCCTCCAATAAACCTTCTCAATCCCATTCCGCCGTCAATCATTAAAAAATCAGCGTTAAATCGTCCGAATTTCGTCTCCGAATCAACAATTTTCCTCACCTCAAACCGAAAAACGATCTCAAATTACAATAAATCCTTAAAAAAAAACATCTCCAACAATACTCAAGACAAATAAAAACAATGACAATCCGTTTTTCACGCAAACGTGACCGAACGTCAACAAATCGGGGGGGTTGTAAAACGATTCCACGAGCGATCTCAATCGAATCTTCTCCTCCGATTGATCGTTTCCCTCGGTTGTTCCGGATAACATCAGGTATCGGTTAAAGGATGATCGGGGGGTATCACCAAACCCCCAAACTTCGGTTGCGAAAGAATGATGGAAGGCACGGGGTAGGATATCAAAAAACTTGTTTCCGCATTGTTGATCTCGCGAATTTTCCAATGGAACGAACGAAGATGACGAAGATAACGATGACGACGATGACGACGCTTGTCAACGACGACGAAGACGTTGGGGACCACCGAAAGCATCATCATCATCATCATCATCATCATCATCATCATCTTCATCATCTTCATCTTCATCATCAGCAACAGCAGCAACAGCATCAGCAGCATCAACGTCAACAGCAGCATCAACAGCGACACAACGATAAATCGTCTCGACGACTATCGTTCCTGATCGCCTTTCCAATCGTTCGAAGCCCAAGCCGGAAGTGGAGTCTCGTATTCCCAACCGGGTCCGCAATAACGCCAAGCGTGAAGATACATCACCAAATCCGACGGTTTTGGATCTCTGTACTTAACCTTGCACTCGTAACAATGAGGATCCGTCGTTACTTTGTCATTGGCAAACGTCGAATCCGGTGGTTCCGAACCCGTTTGCGTTCCAACCGTAACTTTTTTCGTCGTCGTTTGTTTATTTTGTTTAATTTCTTGAGTTTCGATATCACGCGATTGTTGTTGAGTTTGAGTCTGTTGATGCTGCAATTGTTGATCTTCGTCGATTGGTCCAGGAGTCGATGATGGAGAAACGTCTTTGTCGTTGCTGGAATTCGATACGCGATCTTCGAGATCCAATTTTGGTTTGAAAAGGCTCATTTCCGTATCACCGTCCATTCCTAACCAATTTTCAGCGTTGTGAATACCGATCAGATCTTTGACGAGTTCGTCGTCGGTTTTACCGATGTTTCCGGCTTTGCCCTTTTCCGGACCGAAAACCACGTGATTGTAGAGCGGATCGTTCACGACGGGATAGCCCAGGTACTGCAGATGCACGCGAATTTGATGCATTCTACCGGTTTGGGGTTTGCAAAGAACGACGGATGATTTACCGTTCCAACTTAGACGTTTGAAACGCGTCACGCAATCTTTGCCTTTTTCGGATACTTTGCAAACGCCGATTTTGTAGGACACGACTTCGATTGGTTCGTTGCAGACGACTTCGTCTTCGGGAAATTCACCCTCGACCCGACACACGTACTGTTTGTGAACCTGGAAATTTAATTCGCGATAATTTTAAGGGGCTCGTTCGAATTGAGGATCTCGTTGAGGAAGAAAATGTTTTTTTTTTGTATTGAAAATTGGTTGACGGTTTGAGAGGATTGTTGATGTTGCGACGGTGCGATGCTCACCTGACGGTTTCGAATTTGATGTTCCATCTGTCTGGCTTTTTTGGGAGTCCTGCCGAACAGGAGTATTCCACTCGTGAGCCTGTCGAGCCTGTGTATGGTTCGAAGATTCTTCAGGTTGTATTCCTTGGCCAATATAAATACGACGGTGTTGTGGCGATAACGACCGCAAGGATGAACCTGCAATCAATCGAGGAATCTTCAGTCAGTCCTGGCAATTATGACGTATACAAAAATAATCGAATGAAAAGAATAATTTTGAAAAATCGAATGAAAAATAATTAAAAAATAAAATTTATACTCGAAGCAGCGAATGACGGAATGAAGTGATCGAGGAAGGAAACAAGCGATTATTTCAATTGCAATCAGGCGCAGGGAAAGCGAATTCAAGCAAAATTCAATTTTTAAATATCACACGCGAAGAAAAAAAAATTATTTTGATTTTTCAATAAAAATCGCAATCGATTGATAGAATGATAATTGATGGAAAATATTTTCGTCGAGTAATTCGAGAACACAGTGCACATTTTTCGTGCAAACGTGGGAGAGGATTTGAGCGAAAGGATAATGTTTGTTATTTTGTGGAGAAATTTATGTAGAAAAATATCTAAAAATATTTGGTAGTATATCGCCATCACGTCACGTTCGCATGATTAATTAGCTTCTTCATAATTCATACAAAAATCATTCTTTTCCCTCGATTTGCTCGAAAGTAAATATTACTCGACGGCCAAAAATATTCGTGCATACGAAATTCTCTATATACGTACATCCACGCATAAAGTTCGCGCTATCGCCCTTCGCTCTTGCCTCAAATGGCGAAAATACAAAAAAAAAAAACAAAATTTTTTTTCTATTTAAATAGTTACGGTGATAAGAATTATTTTTCCGGGCCACGCTGATATATGCTCGGGGTAAAATTTATGCCTCGTTGGAAGCTCTTTCGAAGAACTTCATATCGTGGGCTATAAAAAATAAATAACTCCCCGGCAGAGCAATCGTAAAGAGATTGCGAAAAAAAAGAGAATTAAAAAAAAAAAAAAACCAACAGTCGCGTGCACCGTTCGAGGAAGATAGCGGATTTTATGAATGAAAATCTTTCGCAGTGGGAAAAACAGAAGTGAGACGAGAGTGAAAAATAGTTGTAACCGTAACGATGTAAGGACATGTTTTTAAATTCTCATATCGCGCGCCCGACACCCCGTGGCTCGCCTTTGCCCCGTTGCCGCGTGAGTTTTCTCGTTCGCAAAGTTTTGTGCCCGCTACCATCTTGCTAAACGATTCCCCCCCCCCCTCTATGGCATCACTCCGCTCGTAAAAGTTGCTTTAAAAATCTCGAGAGTGCCTCGTTTGTTGCATTATATACGTCGGAGGCGAGCCATTTTTCATTTGAAAAAATAAAACGAATTGCCGGACATGCGTCGCTTCAAATCTCGACGAATCGTACCGGAAGTTGATTCTGTGAGGTTGAAAGACAATCTATCGGACTTCGAGAAATGAAAATAAACGTCGATCATTAAAAAGGGAATTTTTTTTTCAATCTTATGTCACGGATCAATTTAAATAGAATGGAAGTGAAATTTATCAATTGTTTTGATTCGAAATCGCCCATACTTATTGATAAATCTTTTTTCAGAAAATCGAACAATCAAATTCATTTTATCTCCAGTGATTTTCTCCCATTAACCGATCGTAAAATAAATATATAAGATAAAAGTTATGAATTGCTGAAATTTCTTTTATTTTTTTAATATCTCGCTTTCGTTTTGACGTAATTTTCGTCATTGTGCAAGCCAGTGTTGCAAATGAAAAAACGAAAGAAAAAAAATGGTTGAGGCAGAGGATGGACCGACGAGTCGCTGGAGCATTCGCCCACGCATCCTGGACTCGAGCCAAACGATTTTTTATTATACCCCGGAATGCTTGTTCCACTCGCGTTCCCGGTTTGGTTAATAAATATTAGATCAACTATGTTGCGAGTGACGAGAGAACGAGGGAGAGACAGAGAGTGAGAGGGAGAGAGACGGTGACGATAAATATACCGCGGGCCAGAGTCGTAAACGATGCCGAAAACATTTGTCAGAGCCGCAAACTCCCTCACCTTCCGATCGCGAAAGCACCGCCGTTTATCCCGACCACGGTTAAATAATTATAGTAGCAGGATATACATTTTTTCATTTATTCACACTTCATTTGATTCATTTTTTCCCCATTATTTCGAGCCAACATCCGGATAACGATCGCGTTGAATTAAATTGAATAGATTCTGATTTTCAATCCTTCATCTCTTTTTACCGGAAATTTTTTTTTAGATCCCTGAATTCATTTTTTCTTCGGTTTTTGTGGAATAAATAAAAATCCCATCATTATTATGGAAATTATTTCTATCTCCCTGTTTTTTCGCTTCCTCAAATAATAATAATAATAATAATAATAGCTCAGAAAATACAAACAATAATCTCCAATCACTGCCAAAATATTTTCCAATCCAACCCCAATAACATTTTTCCATACCTTCGATCGATTCTTCAGCCATCATATTTTTTCAAAAATTATCTCTTCCCCATATTTTCGTTCTATTCTTCAAAATTAATATTTTTTTTCATTCCATCGCAACGACCGGCGCAAATACAGCCACCGCAACGGTCGGACCGCATGAATATGGAAATACGACGGGTAAACCATCCGTGGACCGTCGCTGCCGCGGATTCTCGCGATGATTTTTCTCGAGTCCGATACCTCGTCTCCCCCTCCCCCTTTCGCTTCTTTCTCTCGTCATTGTTCTTATTCGCAAACATTTTCATGCACGCCGACTCTTTTCCCGTAATTACCAATTCAGCGATACCACATCCAACTAAAAAAAAAATATAATTCTCTCGCAACTGGTTACGCAATCGGGGTAACCTCGGTTCTACTACCTTGTATGTCACAATCACAACCTTTTCTCCACCCTTCCACTCTCTCCCTCTGTCTGTCTTTGGTCGTTACATTTTTATTATTTTTCTTTACATTTTTTTTTGTTCTCCCATTGTTGTCGCGTTCCCAACGGCTCGTAACCGTCCTCTTCGGGACCACGAGCACATCTGGGATAGCTCGGTCTTCGGTCTTGGAAACACACGAAACAACGATGAAAGGGATGTTCGTAAAAATAAAAAATAATCATTAAAAAAAAAAAAAACGGGAGGAAAAAAGATTCTTGAAATATTTCGCACTGACACAATCGTGTCGGATATTCGAGGCAACGAAAATCCATAAATGGAATTGCCTCGGGTGGTCCGCACCTGTCGAACGTCGGCAGCTCGTTACCACCCTGACGATCCCGCAGGGTCGACGGTGGGGAGGAAGCGATTGCGATCCGTTTGGAGCTCGTTAATCTCGTTGTTTGAGAAAGCTTCGTCGACTCAGTCTCCGAACTACACACGAGCACTCAAATATTTTTTAATTACCAATTTTTTTTTCTTTATCTACCAACAGCATTGTTTCCATCGGGTTTCAACGTTTTTTTTTTTTTCGAAGATCCCGTTATCACAAACATCTGCCGAATAAATATATCACAGGGGTCGAAACGACGTTAAAAATATGAAACAAAATAATAAAAAATTTCGTTCGTAGTTAAATCAAAACATTGAAATACTTTTAACCTGGTCATGTTTTTTTTATTTTACAATTTTACCTTTATCACCTTCTAAGCCCTTCGATGTTTTTTCGGTAGCATTATTTATTCGTTTATTTTGTTTTGTATTTCGGTACTAATTTTATTGGACAGGGTAGTGATAGTAGCTGCCGGAATCTCGCGTGTTCCAACGCCGGAGGGTCCGTCGGATTACACGTGAAAATTTGACCCCAACCAGCCGGGGGCTTATCCGATATGTCACGGAATAGTGCGTGGAAGATTACAAGGCGCGCGATAACAGAGTGATTAGGGACCGACCTCACAACCCGAAGAACGAACAGAAGGGAGGGGAGGGTGGGAAGGGTGCTCGGGATAGATTATTATCTACGGTTACCATAATTATCATTCATTATTCGAATATACAACGGTCGGGGGTGTGAAATTTCATTGCAACATCGGGTGAGGTCGTATGGATTTTTCCATCGCGAGAGCATGTACAGCCTTAATGGGACTGTCGATAAGTAGATAAAAAAAAAACAAACAAGAGCGATGGAGTGAAAAAAAGCGACGATAAGATAATAATAAAAATAATAAAAATTGCGACAAGCCCAAGTGGATGACGTGACGAAATACGTGAAACATTGATCAAGCAGAAGCGTTAAAAAAAACAACAACAACGATAAAACGAAATAAGCACGATAATGAGCATGAGAAAGAGACATTTGGCAGTACAGTCCTGGCAGTACACCACTTACAGGGATGGAGGCGGGCTTGTTGACCACGACGACGTCCTCGTCCATGTGTATCACCGTGATCGGCTCCGAGGTGACAGGCACCTCGTGTCTGCAACACACCAATCGTAACCAGCTTAACGTGGCTTTGTCCTTTTAACACGATTTACACTTACATACCCATTCGCATCTCGTGCACACGGCAATCGTCACTTTCGTAAATTTACGTGTAATACGGAAATAACGATCGACGAAACCACGTGGAACTTTCGCACGTGATGAACACAAACATACACACGCACACGACTATATACGTACGATACGGGTTGATTAGATCCTATAGATCGTGCGATGTCAAATAATATTACGAGGCGCGTTGTCATGATCATTACCTTTTTTTTTTCAAGTCAGGGGTTTGTGTTTTGAAATGTGGCATTTTTTTTAATTTAATACCTGTGCGAGAAAGTCAGATTTTCTCGAAGTATTTGTCTCGGAGTATTTTGCAGAGAAATCCGTGATAATAACAATGGTGGTCATTATTAATTCTATCATATTATTATGATAATAATTGTGTCGTATTATTATATAATTTTATAATAAAAAATATTATTATTATTATTATGTTATATTATTATTATTTTTAAAAACATGTTATATGAGACAATCACTATTGTTATTTAGTGTTTCTCGATAAGCATAAGCAGTATAGATATATCATGAAGAACATATCTTTCATCATTCAATTAAATTCATATTCATTTCAGTTTGAAATAAATAAATGAATCCCCGATGATATCGAATACGCAACAATAATAATAATTTAAAAAAAAAAAAAATAATAATAATAATAATAATAATAATAATAATAATAATAATAATAATAATAATAATAATAATAATAATAATAATAATAATAATAATAATAATAATAAAAATAATAATAATAATAATAATAATATTAATAATAAATGTAAATGCCAACTTTTTACTCGTTCTACTTATTCCTCATTGTCGTTTCCATACGTTCTACCGATACATATATCCTCCAAAGTTATCATCATACCTATTTCATGTTATGCATTAATATAGACGTCAGTGCCCACAAAGGTTCGTACGTGTAACAAAGTTGCCCGAACGATTTGACCCAGACCCAACTTTGCCACGTGAAATTATCGATCGCAATCGCGGAAACACACATTCCCGTCGTGTATAAAACGTGGCGAATAAACGTGTCCGACGTCGACGCGATGGATATCATTTCGCTCGGCAATACGACTCTCTCCCTCTCTCCAGTTGCGTTCCATTCGCCGCGCAATTTTGCTATTCCATTCGTTCGAAAATGTGGGAACCGCTCGGACGAGATGCGTGTGCACGTGAATATTGCGATATTGTTCCCACAGCACACGTTCGAATACCGTTGAAACTGCGGGGAAGCGGTGACGAGATCGAACAAATAAAGGTAGTCAGTGGAGGGTTGGGGTTGGAGAGGGGGTTGAAAAAGCTTGGGGAGGGTTGAATGGAGGAGTTCGGAGACACGTTGAACGACTACGACAACGTTGTGTGATCAGGATGGAGGATAATAAGCATTTGCTGGGCGTGTGGACGTCGAGTGGACGGGAATAAACACATTATTGCCTAATATACATACTCGAAAAGCCAGAATCAACGGTACTCGTGTTTGCCCGTGTGTTTGGGTGTGCTCGGTTGTGTGCGCAACGTCCTGACTCGACGGGGTAGTGCATCGTACACGTACGAACCTACCCCATCCGCCTCTTCGCTAATTAATATCAGTATTACCCGATTGGGAAATTAAATTAGCAAATTAGCTCGTCGATTCGACGTGTATGTTCGATTGGCGGGATTTAAAGGGACGTTTCCCGATGGGAAACGCAGATGTGGGATTTAACAACACCATCGGGTCACGTGACAAAAACGTACGGGGATCGTTGGGATATCTGAGTTTGCGAGGGAAACTCGGGATTAATCGTTTCCGGTAATTACTGCATCGTTGAAATTCTCTTTGTTCGTACAGGTTTGAATTTATTTACGACGATTTGGTAAAAGCCATGGATGAGTATTGAGATTCATGGATTTTTTACGCTAGGGACGAATTATTCGAGGTAATGGAATTATTTGGTTTTTGTTTCGTAATAATTTTTGCGATGCGTGACAAATGGATTTAATGAATCGGAAGAATGTGAGTGGTGATAAAATGATAACGAGTTGTTTCGTTACGAATGGATTCTGGAAAGGCCGATATTTGAAGGGGTGGAATAATTTATTTGATTTTATATGTGGATTTGTGTAATGAATGATATAAATGGATTAAATTGATTGGGAAAATGTGTAGTGATTAAATCGGAATGACTTGTTTTTTTTTTTAATTTCACCTGCCGTCTGGGTCACGAAGTTTCATAAAAATATCGATTGTTAAGGGGGCACCTGGCCAAGTCCGCAAAATACATTTTTAATTCTTACACGTTCTTAAAGTATCAACCGAGCTGCCAAAAAAAATTGCCGAACGTAATGAATTCCGCGCTCTTATAAATCGCCCGAGTAAAAATCCCCAAACGTCTGTGCAAGCGATGAAAAAAAAATCAGTACAAAAATCAGTAAGTTCAACGAAGACACACGTAATTTTCCTAATTAGCGAAACTCGGCGAAAAGCGTATTTTGTGATTACGAGAACGTCTGTTCGCCGAGCGAGAATCAGGGTTGAGACAGTGGCGACGGTTGGCGGTCGGAGTGATATGCTTTGCCGGGCAAACGTCTGCGGCTTTTGGAATTAAAACGAGCAAGAGCCAACCTCAAAAAAAAAATTTTTTAAAACGTAAAAATAATAATAAAAGAAGATTGTTACATACGTACGAACTCGCGTGATTGTACAACACAAGGGTGGGGGTTGCAACCGTGTTTTTCACAAAGAACGAACGATATACAAAACGTCGGCATAGTCGTAACAAAGCACACCGACATGGCTGATGAACGCGTACATAGAACAACGTGCATATCGTGTCGCATACGTAGCAGACGACTCGTGTGTCGAGCACACACAATAATCAGCGAACCGCAAATAGTTTTTTTTTCTTTTATCATTTTTTAAATACATTTTTTTTTTCTATTTTTTTCAACAAACGCGTGGAAGGTACGCGAGGCCATCTTTTCTTTTTTTTTTTTGTTCTTTCACGTCGTTATAACATTTTTTTTCAACGTTCCGGGCTTCGGCCCGTTTCTCGGGGCTCCGGCAGGATTACAGAAGTCGCGGGGGGGGGTTTTCGTAGCGAGGAACGAGTTTCATACACGCGTATCTCGCGGGACAAGAGTTTGAACAGCCCGGCCAGATAGGATTGTGTATTTTCTCGGTTATAATCCCTCGGAACGGCGCGGTTTGAATCCCGAGGGTTGCCCACTTCTGTGGCAAAATTGAAAAAAATCCGTATGCATGTATATAGAGATATATATGTGTATGGATGTATAATTAGGTGCGTCAGTGAGTGGCGGTCACTGCTTCCACGTGAATATATATTAATGCCCTCGTTCTCTCAAGTCCTCAGTCAGCCTCTTTTATTCGAAGATTTAAAAGACCTCGAGTCATAACAATTTTTATCTTCCCTTCATGCTAAAACCTCGGGTTTTGCACGAGGAATGATATGCAGGATTCCCAGCGACAGGTTTCGCAAAATATTCGAAATCTCGGTAAAAAATTGCCCTCAAAGGAATTTTTTGTACCATAAATTGAGAACCATACAAAGAAATATAAAAATATTGGAAAATCGGGATTTTCCAGAATTTTCAAAGTTGAAATATTCCACCGAAACCAATCCCTTTTTTTTTCCACCCCGCCCTTTTTTTCCGTTATCGCGTCAATCGATCAAACAGAACTGTCTTTCGTCCCCCCGGTCCGAGGGGGGGGGGGGGGGGTGTCCCGGTAGCTCCGTACTGGTTAATTAATCCAGGTAGCTCGTTAATATTCAACCTCTCGCAGCAGATTACAGTGAGCGTTGGCACGGGGATCGATTCTCCCGTGGGACGTGTTGAGGCACGACGTGGTTGGCTTGTCGTACACGTTCGCAACCCCACATCCCGGGTTTGTACTCGCAACGTCGGATGTTAGGGTCGAACTGCGAAGAGGAAACCGGCCAGTTGCGGAGAGAGGTCGGAAGAGCGAGAGAACGAGGATGGGTGGAAGAGGGTGGAAGAGGGTGTGGGGCAATTCGCAAGAATGGATTGCCAGTACTCGCGAGCCCTGCAGGTGCGTTACGTAACCCAGTATCGTCTGGTCTGTTGGTCGTCGTTTCCAACCCCTCACCCTTTCGCCCTCTCAACCACCCCCGCGGATTCAAACACGCGATTTCCATTCGTGCGATCGCGCGTCTCTTCTGCCCCGACCCTTTTTCCCCCCCGAGGACGAGCAAAATCGAGCACCCCGGGATTGTACGGAGAAACGCACTATCACCCGAAACGTTTACGTGGACGGCGCTTGCTACGCGAGGCGGCCACGAAGAAGGCTTCTCGATATGATCGTGAACGAAGCAAATCCGAGCACGAGATCTATCTACCCGGGGTAACTTCGCTACCGTAATGTTAATAAATCATTCTGTCATCCGGATTCTCGGCCCAATGGGTTTTCACCTTTGCCATCATCAACCCGAACCACTCCCCTCGAAGTTTCGCGGCACGCAGACGATTCCACCCTTAATGGTGTATCCATCGGTTTGACAACCACTACCGCCCCTTCCCGGCTTTGTATTTGTTCGTCCTGTCTCGTTGCTTCGCTCGAAATTTCCTTGCCTCGTTTTTCGTAACAGGATTCTACGAATTGTATGAATTAAGGGGGTAAGACAGGGTGTAATTTGGAAAAATCGATTTTAAAAAAATATGACGTGGGAGTGTATTTATTAGGAGTTTATTGTTAATTCGTTATGTTGCTTATTTTGTTCTCACATTTATGAAAAATCCACCGATGCTTTTGCCAGATTTTTTAGATGGAAAATTTTAATCTGGTTGACGGTAAATCAAAGACTCGACAGATTCAATCTTCGTGGTAAAAATTCATCATGCATCCGTTGACAAAGCTGTTGGATCTGCATTTTTCCCAGGAGTTAAATTACAAATCTCTTTCATATCCCTTTTATCATCGATTTTCACGAGAAAAAAAGTTCATTCAAATATTTTTCTTTGACAAACGTGCGTCCGGCAAAAGATTCGATATAGAATTCCAAAACGTGAGGCTCCAACTGCACGCTCTCTTTATCTGAGCGAAAAATCGAAAAAAAAAATCAAAGAAAAATAAGGAAGAACGAAAATATGATGAAAATGTGCGCAGCAGTGGATCCAAAGGATGTCGACAGCGATAGCCGGAAATTCTTGGAAGTTAGCGAGCATCAGCGAGTCCTCCGCAAACCGTTGCATCGTCGGTCCTCCGAGTTCCCTTTTTATCTCGGTCTCGGTTCTTCGTCCTCCGCTTTACCATAATAAATAACCGCGAAGTGGGATTGCGGAGAGAATGGCCACGTGTGCCACGGTAGACGTTGCCAGTGCAATGGAAGAGTCTCGTACGTGAAACATTCTCGACATTCTCCAAGCATTAATTTTCCTCGCGGCTTGTTAACTCTTTTTAACACCCTCTCGTCTCGGGTGCGCGGTCGTTGCGTGCCCGAGGCCCTTCCATGCACTCCGCATGTATCATGAAGGAGCTCGAAAGGGCTAATGCGCATTGTAGAAATATTTTTTAAACCGAAAACAATCGTTCGAATATTTTTATTCGAATTAATAAATAATAATGACAAATAGTAATATTATTTATCATTTATTTTCATAACGAAATATTTTTTATAATTCTTCGTCTTACTGACGATTATTCGTTTGTTCCAACGATCGTGATATAATTATTAATAATTATGACAATTCGCTGGAATTGAATAATTATTTTCATTAAATTTATAGAAGGAAAAAAAAATTGGCTACTCTTTTCATTTTTTATCGAGAAGGATCTTTTCAAAAAGTTTGAATCCCGCATATTCCCTTATATTTCATCGGTCGTTCTCGGCTCGGTGGTATCGAATGCACTCGCATTTGCTGTACATAAAAATAAATATATCCATATATACATGCATCTATATGAACAAGTATAGTATAATCGTTGAGTGGATAGGTCTCGTTGCATTACAGTGCGAGAGCACCCTTCCGGCAAACGAACCATATTGAGAACGAGTACGACGATGCCGAGGGCTTGAACGACGTTCCATAGATTTTTTCAACCAGCATCATCCTGTCTCTCCGGCATTCCCACCCCCTCCCCGGCCGTTTATTATTTTCCATTCGTTTCTCTCGTCGTTCTCGAATAAAAAATTTTGTAGAGCATTCGTAAAAACGAGGACGTCGCGAAAAATCCAAGGAACGAGACTGCCACTGCGCGACGACGATTTTCGATGGATCTCATCCACCCAACGCTGTCGGGGTGGCATTCGTTCAATGAAAATGTATTTAAAATCCTTTCATTGCGAAATAGTCACGAATTATAACTGTGATAAAATATTCTGACCATTGGTAAAACAATGGCATCTATCTAATTTATTTATTATTATCGCAGGAATGTGAACAATTTCGACCGTTGCATGATAACATAATAGTTATTTGTTTGAAAAAAATATTTCAACCCCTTGGTCCTCAACGTCATTTTTGGCACATTTACTCTGTAATCTGAATCCCTTCTTCTGCGTGCTTTAGATAGTACTTTAAAATAATCTAAAAAATTCCACAAAATTCAACAAACCTCATCAACAATCCTAGTATCAGGACGAATCAAAATATTCCTGCATTAATCATTTCTTCGAACGACATAACCATGTAAACCAATAAAAACGTGAAGTCCCTCGGTACATGAATAACCATCGAGTATCAACCAAAAAAAATTCGAGCTCAACCGTTCGTTCTTTCAACATCCCTCAACGTCTTTTGTTCGAGATAACCTGCGACGCCGAGTCGAGAGAATTACGTTTGCCCGGATGTGGATGACGCTGTTGCTCCAGTGGTAACCGCGGTTCGGTAGTGGAATATAATTTCACTAGCGACGAACGAGGCGACTCTCGTAGACCTCGTAGAGCAACCGACCGCCCCCGCACGTGTACATCGCGTCGGTGCTCGCTAATTGGGTTATCGTAACCAATTCCCAGCGATGCTGGTACGGCGTGTGGCAAAGGGGTGGAAGAGGAGAGGTTCCACGCCGCGAATGCACCCGCTATATCGCGCGCATCGTGGTCGAGAGTGGCGGGGGGAAGGGGGAGAGGGGAAGGTTGGAAGAGGTTCGCATCAACACCCATATTGCAACCCATGAGGACGAGAACGACGTACGCTTGGCGAAAGGCCTGGCGAAGCTCGCGTCAATGGGTTTTTGGGTTGTACCGCACCTATGCACATCAAACTCATCAACGGAACGGGGAAAACACTCTTCCGCACCTATATTTCCCATTATGGAACTATACTTCGACTATATTGGGTGAGCGTACGCGGGGGAAGGTCTGACGTCGATGGGGCAATATGGAGTTTGCTTGAGAAAGAGATTTTCAGGGGAAAGAGAGAAATCGTTGGTTTGTGATTAATTTATTTTATTTTATCATTAATTTATTTATTTATTCGATGAAAATATATTTAAAATCGACTTTCGAATAGATAACTATGATTGATTATAATTTTTTTTTCGAGATTGATTATTGTTTCTAAATTAATTCTAATGTTCAGTAGCAATTATAATCCATGATAATCAGTTGTATTAATATTTTCTTCATACTAAGAGTTGGTCCCAAATAAATGTCACAATTTTTCACGTTGCAGTCCGAATTACTTTCGTCCGATTTAATTTTTAGCATTCCATCGAATACATCGTGCGTGGTTCATATTACACGTCTGGGCCAAATTGCCCCGGGCTCTTCCGTCGAAAACACGGACGTAGATCCACGAGCTTAATCTCCGCTGATGGACCCTCCGGTGACCTCCCCGCCCTTCCCCTCCTGGCCCGGTGTGTCCGTCTATTTCAGGGCGAAAATTGAACAAGCTCGAAAAATAACGACGCACTCGCGTATCTGCGCACTTGTATATCTCGTTCGTATCGTTTATCAGAATATAATAACAGCTGCTACTACGGGATAGTGTTGATGGGCCATCACTCTATTCCGGCTTTTGTTGAATTCCAATTGTTCGCGTATTGCACGAGCGATTGTGTTATTTTTGATCGCTCTTTCGAATGGTTTTTTTTCTAATTTTTTTTTGTTGCGTTTTTCCCCCTTTTTTCAATTGTTTTACATTGTACTGTCAGAGCATAACAGCCGCGGCTGTCCAAACCTCGTCGTTCTTGAGTGACGGAAAAAAAATACGCACGTGCATCAAAAATGTAAAATTTTTCGGTCAGTTTTAAAACGTTGCATGTATGCAGATTCGCCAATTTGCTAAAGATATTATTTTTAATTGATTTCGTTTAAAAAAAAAAGAATAGTAATCAAAAAATCCTGCTCCGGGCAAACACCGAAAATAAATTTTTTCGACTCGTTGCGAATAAAAGATTGGATGAAAAAAATATCAACGAGCGTTTAATTAATAAATTCGATTCTTCTTCTATATTTCATTGTCGCAATGGACACAGTTGTTTAATGAGGATTCATTCGCTCTTTGATTGCTCGTTTTGCAAGCAGCCAACGGAATACCGATTGATCATACCGGTCGGAACCGTCGTCGGGTGTGAGAATTTTTCGTAATGAAGTTGCGCAACGAGAACCGTGGAATCGTCGATTCACGAGTACCACAGATCGACATAAACACCGTCGGACAAATGCCTATCTCTATTTTTATC
Organism: Sussaba pulchella; assembly: GCA_963971145.1. NCBI lineage: Eukaryota > Metazoa > Arthropoda > Insecta > Hymenoptera > Ichneumonidae > Sussaba > Sussaba pulchella. The sequence goes on from CAXAQZ010001274.1 coordinate 16,242, forward strand.
TCTTCGCAACAGTCCGATGAGGCTGTATGGAGGCTCTCGCGAATGTCCTTCGGCGATGAATAAATCGTTCGTCGCGCCGACATTTTTGACGTAACTGCTGGTTCGAATAGCCTTCGATCGCTCTTCTTTTTTTCTTTCACTTTCTTCGCAACGATTCATTTCGATACTATTTTTCACGACCTTATAAAATTCTATCAATTTTATTTATTGTTTTCGTTACATTTATTTCATTTGTTTCGCACTATTACCTTCGAAATACGCCCGAGTTGTGATATTTCGCTGACTAAACCGAACTTCGGCTTCCTCTGCGCCTCCGGAGGACGGCTCGAGTCTATCCAAAGACCGGTCTGGCAAACCGCGTATTTACTGATACACGAGTTTCGCTCTATGCCTCGGCGTAGCTTTGTAAATTGCAATTTCGCCGCGGTGTTATGTACGTACATTATTCAACAATTTTCGTTACCTCGTTATCGCGTCTCGCGCCTCAACTTGCGAGTAACCGCGAGAGGTGGACTCTAGCAGTTGGCGTGCACACGTGAAACACGACGAAACTTGAAGTCTCTCTTCCGCTCTTCCTCTCTCTGTCTTTCTCTCTATCTCTCTCTCCCGTATTCGAGTATTGTGCAACTTATTCACAAGACCTTGGCCCGACAAGACGAAAGTCTCGGGCGAATGCTCGTCGTCAATTACCGCGATATTGACGTCGAATCTACGCGATGGAATAAAATCATGGGCTGACATTCCTGAAGCTTACGAGATCGTTTGATGGAATTATATCGTCATCTGAATTTATAGCAACCGGTGTAATTCGTAAGTTTGTCATTGAACATGAATAGAAACTGGTTGCAGTGATTCAAAAAATATATGTCGAGGGTAGGAATGTTTATGGTGTCGAGTCGAGAGCCTGACATTGCACTTGAAATTGTATCAAGTTCGGTAATTCGATTGTCATCGTCCCAAGTGTCAATCGAAAGTAGTTCCAGCGATTCACAACAGAGAACTCCACTCTCCAACCATTGGTGGTGCTGATTTTCACTGTCAATCTGTCGGCTTTGATCAAAGACACCAAAATTGATCAAAAACATGAATTTCGTCGAGGAACTGTAAGTGATATAAAATCAACCTCAACTCATACGAGGGTCACCTTCCGGACTGTCAATTGCCATCACTCAAACCCTTCGAATTTTGCTCGTCACCCAACGCTGCCAATCCCCCCCCCCCGTCTTGTTAAAAATAACATACGAAACTCCTCGTCTCGACCATTAGAAAAAAAAAAACGTTAGAACAGCGTCAAGCATCTCCACGTCTCGTTGCACTGAAATAACAACGCACCTTAAGAAAATTCTTCAAAGAAGATACCCGGACTATCCAACGTTCGAAACAAGACCCGACTTATCAACCGTGCCATTAATAAATCCCTGAAGCGAGCAACGTGTCCCCGATAACGGGATTCGGGCTTTGAGCTCGAACCAACAATAATCGCAACGTCGTTTGCTCGTTCCGATTCTTTTAACCGCGCCGTCAACGACAGTGACACCGATACGAAGGAATCTCGTTATTTCGTTACAGCCTCGAGAATTCTCATTGCTCTCGCGATAAACATTGTTTTCGTCGTCACTGCGTAAACATCAAACTCCAACGGCGACTGTTACAGTCCCGAGTCGTCGAGCCTTGAAAAAGATCATAAAAAGATTTTTCCCTTCAAGTAACATCTTTTGACCCGGTAACGGGCAAATTCGTCCTTCGGAAAGACCGAAGGAATACTCTTGTACTCGGTATTTCTTCGGTACTTCGAGGACAAATGGACTCGGGGGCTGCCCAACACCGCTCAGACCTTGTTCGAGGGGGTACAGTCGAAATCTGCATAGCCGATCGCCCTAAATCCCATCGAAGCTCCGTACAAGCCCTCTAAACGTTGGGGTCAGACAATCAACGTGAATTACGCGGGGCCGTACTGTAACCGCTGATATCAAACCCCGCGTCCTTGGCCCGAGGTCGGCCGTTTCCGGTGGGCCTACGCAACAATCCGGACACCCCGCAGGGGCGACCGATCGTTGGAAGATGTTTATCTCAAATCCACGTGAAGCGGCCATTAACTGAATAATCAGGAGGTAACCATCTAAACCGAGACTCTGCGCATCGGTTTGCTACCGACGACGGAATGATTTAGAGCGACTGGAGGAACTCAACCAATTATAATGGCAATCTCGTAATGACGTAACCTTCAAGACGGTCTGTTTTTGATTTCGAAATTCCTTTGCTTCGCGTTTCCCGGGACAAAAACTTAGTGGCAATCGCTGAAAACCGTTTACAATACATTTTGGTACTCCAAGAATTTTGAGCTTTTGTCAGAGTCACGAGATTTCGCATGCACAGCCAAGAACGCTCTGCCAACTAGTTTGTTGTTAGAAAATAGCCTTGCTACCACGTGTCGTCAACGTAAAATCCATTCAAAGCTCTGCCCGAGTCGTAACGACTTTTGCACACGAACCGAAACATCTGTTGGTTCTCAACGGCGCTTCGAAAATCGCTTCGGCGTACTCGACAATTCGTCGAAATTCCGCGGCAGCTCTCGCTTTGTCGAGAACCTTCATCGAAAATCAGTAGAGTGGCATTATGTGAAAATTCGAACGGGTTTCCGTCAATCTCTCGCGTGCCCTATTTGCGAGGCTGTGGCTATTCGGAGGGCGCCGCGGAAAATCGAGTTTACTCGTTACTCCGCCAACGCGCAGTAAACTTCGGAATTTCGACGGTGAAAAACGAAATCGGCATGCTGGGATTGCATCGAATTTCGAACGGGTTTTCATCGATCCCTTGATTGGCTATTTTCGGATGGAGATCGAAATTTCGACTGATCAAAGGCTCGACGAGTTGACAAGTCGACTTGAAATGCTACGAAAATAAATATATCGAGTAGTCATAGCTTTGTGAGGACAATTACGCGGGAGAATGAGCTACGCTGCTTTATATGTGCATACGTCGTCGAGATTTTGACCCGTCGAGATATTGGCATTCAGAGCCATGTCAATTATATTTATTCACGTAGCATTTTCGTTCGATTTACGGGACTTCTTCGATTTATTGACATGTTTAAACTTCGCTGAGTCGGAATTTTGATCCCCACCCTTTTTTTCGAGATTGGCTGGCTATCAAAACTGTGACTACAAAATCTCTTGTCGCTTTCATGAAATTTCGTGCAACGTTGTAGCTTGCTCTTGACACTCGTTCAGATAAACACCAAAAGTTCTATTTTTTCGCATCTACATTTCCAAAGCGAGTTGCACATGTGTTGCAAACCGCACCATAGGGGCGGATTTGGAAGGGAACAATGGGAAGGTGATATCTGAGTGTCTACAGGCCATTCCGGATGGCGTTGCTGGTCCGCTGGTGCTTAGATCCATGTACACACATCTGCAGTCGAAATACCTCGACGCAAAGTCGTAAAAATTTACGAGGACTTTTATAAACCGATAGATAGCCAAAAGCGAATGGAAGTCGATCAATCTTCTTAAAAGATTGAAAAAAAATTTGTTTGAAAAATCTTTTACCCTTTTTCTCATAATTAATTCCCAAAAATGGGGCTCGAAGACGAAGAAGAGCATGAGAAGACCCCCTTAAAGCCATTAACTATCGATGTCCGCTACTGCGAGCCATCAAGATCAGTCTTAATCAACAGACGTGAAGATCGTGTCCATGATTCGTCCCACGTGTGTGAGTGCACTTACGCGAGTACGCTGCCGTTAAAACAACGCGCGGTCTCACCGCGTAGGATTGCGTTTTCGTAACGAAACGACGAATCATCGAGAGCGCGATGAAGATCCGAACGAACGACGTTGCCCAGTGTTTTCGGTCACAGTGGACACGGGGAATGAGGTTTATCGGTGCCAAGGATGCCAGACGCGTGGCTCGCTCGTTGGCATTGCTTTTGTTTCTGGCTACGGTTTCTTGGTATTCGAATCTCCGGGTTTTCATTTTCTATTCTAGAACACTGTCCGTCAATGTTGCGTTGACGACGCGCGAAGAAAAGTTGATGCGTCGACGCGGAATTCGCGGCCCGATGGACCAAAAATGGAACGAGAGAAAACTCGAGCGTGAATCGCGATTTTACAAGTCTGGATCAATGTCGTACATGTTTAGGTTATTTCTCTGATTAATATCCATCCAGTGAGACCTTGATTACCTCTAGAACCTCCTATGTTACTCATCTTAAAAAAACCCCGGCGAGGCAACGTCAATTACGTGACCCCACGTCAGCTCGGTCCAAACAGCTCACAACCGATAAATCTAAATAAGTCAACTACCCAAATGCTATTCCATAAAAAAATCAACTCTCTTCTCCACCACCGGATCAATCCAATCAGTCCCCAGTCCTCTAAAAAAAAAAATAAAAAAACATGCCCTAACGAATCATTTATCGTCCTCGTATCACTGTAGCAGATTCCACTTCACCATTTTTTATTTTCCCGTTTCGTTTATTATTTTTTCACCCGCCTCGAGGTTTTTTCCCCGGCAAGCTCGGGTTTCAGGGAAAGAATCGGGGCTCGGTCGGACGCCCTGCCGTGCGGTCGAAGTGGAGCAGACGTACGTAACAGCGGCACGCTTGATGCTTGCGCGCATCCGCGCGTCATTCCATTTGCACGACCGCGACGACCGCGAGAGACCGCCGATCTCGCTCGCGGGCCCGCGGCGAGCCGAGCCGGTTGAGGAAGCAACAGTTTGAAGGAGCGAGAGAGCCGCAGTCGTCGAGAAATCAACGGCAAAAAACGTTATACGTGTGCGTTCACGTGTGCTCGTGTTCGTGTGCATGTGTTCGTGTTTGCGTTGCAAGAGCCAGAAAGACCGGGAGTGTTAAGGGATGCTTCCGGGCGTGGGGGCGACGCCGGAAGGGGTTGAAAGACGGGGAAGAACAAGAGTCGCGAGGGAAAACGTGTTGGCGAGCTGAAATTTAGCTTTTGTTTTCTTTATTTTCTCGCCCGGAGTTTTCTCCGCGACGGAGAGACCAATTTATGCGAGGAATAATGTGAATTTTTGCGAATTTTTGTGAATTCTCATGAATTTTTGTGAATGAGAATTCACGAAAAAATTAATTAATCAATTGATCGTTACAAATGAGGAACCGATTGAAATGTTCGGGTGAATGTCATTATTCTTTTTCGGCATTCAACAGTGCTGTTTTTATCATTATTGAATGATTCTACAAGTATTTATTCGATATCATTGTTGATGAGTAATTTTTTTTTTCATTGCTGCTTTTTGAGAAGGATATTGTTTTTTTTTTTGTTTTTACATTAATTGTCGGCAACTTGATATAACAATGATTTAACACTGCAATTTATGTGAGAAATGATGTGAATTCCAGAATAACGCGGAATAACCTTCCACCGTCTTGCTCTTTGTCTACCGTTTCCGCGTACTTACGCCACCCTGCAATCCGTTAGCAAGTGTTGAGCCCCGAGCGCGTACCTCGAGCGAACCCGTTCTTCCGGGTTTTGTAATCCCTTAAGCCGCTGGCTTCGGAACCACGGAACCAGACGAAATTTTACACTGAATTTTTCGTTTACCAAGCAAAAGCTTCACCGGCTAGATTGCCCGACTCGTAAAATAATTATAAGATTCTCGGTTTCCCGCTCCTTCTTCGGTTTTTTTTTCGGGGCTTTAATTTTTTAATTCACTCGGCGAAAATTGAGGTTTTTTATTTTTTTTTCTCGGCACGATCGCTCGGAGTTTCGAAGTATTTTTTTTTGGTTTTTGTAGATCTCCGTTTGCCTGATAAATTTTTTATTCGTGGAATAGTTTCGTTGTGGGAAACGTTGGAGCTTATTTTTTTTCGGTCGGAACACTCCGAGCAGATTTTATTCGCGCGAGGTTAAGTTTTTTGGTATTTTTATTTTTTAATAGGCAGAGAGAGAGAGAGAGGGATGGGGGCTCACCTGTGAACGACATTGGCGAGTAGATCGTTGTGTCGGAGTCTGTAGTCGACATCGACCCTCTGATAATTGACAGTGAGGGTTCCCGCGCGGATGCATCTCTCGTATTCCTCGGCCGGATGGGCTCGGAATTCTCGCGCGAACACCTCCAGAATCTTCTCACCGACCCAGCGACCTTTGGTAAAGGTCGTGAACGTGAAGTAGTACGGATAAACCTTGCGGAGACCTGCAATTAAATAAAATTCCATCGTTACCATTTTTTTTCTTTTTTTTTCGTATATGAGCGTTCGTGGTAACTTCATGGATTAATAACTACTTAATTATGTCGCGGAAAATTCTGAAATAATTCATGTATGATTATCCAATCAAGATCTACGATTCCCTGGATTCTCCGAAATTTCGGCGATTTTTTACTACCCATCTCGGAAGACCTTGAATCCACGAGGGTCGACGATTTTACGAAAATTCCGCCAGTCTTCTTCGAACCTTCGACGAATCGTCGAATCCTCCCTTTGACTCTGCCAATTCTCGGGGGAGTCTCCGTCAGCGGCCCTTCACCTTAATACCCGACGACCGTGGCGTATCATTGAACGCTCGGCAATCGACAGCCGTACACGAGTAGGTGAGACGAGAGAGAATAGGCAAGGGATGGGAACGGGGGGGATAGGGGGGGCGGTTAGGCGGTGAATTCTTAAGTGTCGAGTGGAAACGTGCCGAGAGCCGGTTTGTCGTGCACAAGCGGCCCAAAGTGCAAAGAGAAACGAAGGAATGTGTATAACGAACGATGGAGCGAGAATTCCGAGCCGGAAGGAGAAGAGGGCTCTCGAGGGACTTACGAGACAATGCGTCGTGCTTCGTATCTCCTCGTACACGCCCTCATTTTCATCGCTTTTTCACGTTTCTCGGTGGGGGGGCGCGGCCGAGAGCTCGCGAAAGCCAAAGCGAAAACAAGAAAGAAATTTCCCAAAGAAGTATGAGAGAATGAGAAACGAAGTTTCGCACGTACGAGCATCTATTTATCGACGTGTTGGTATTTGACCGTGGGTATTTGCGGATGGTGTACCTTAAGACTAATACCCTTGGTACACTTGGGCACACCTCACTCGTTTCTATATCCTCGTTGGGGTCTCCAGCAGTGACAAATACCACGAACGAGCACACACCGCTGTCATCTTCTCATACTACTTTTCCGTTGCTTCCACCGTTCCCTCTTTCCCGCCTCGTTCTTGACTCTAACTGTACGAACGAGCTCGCAGCTCGGACGTGCATCTTGCACGTTCGGACCCTTAGGGTCCGTCTCCCTTGCTTCTTCGTCGGGATAAATTTTTGTTATCAATTAACAAAGAGATTTTGAAGAGCGATGAAACGTTTTGAGAAAATACGTATCGTTCGGTACTGAGTTCGGTGTTCCTCGTCACCGCTTCTAAAATAATAAATGCAATACCTCATCACTTTCCTGGAAACATACCTTCGTGTCTCAACGTCCCTTTAATCATTAGCAAGTACCGCGGCTTTGTACACGGATTATTGCGTATGGTACGAAGAAGCCGAGAAGGACGAGATTTAATGGGAGAAAAGAAGATAAGAGATGCCGCGCGGATTCCTCTTGAGAAACCTATAACGAAGCTTTCGCCCGCGTCGCTGCGTCTAAGGTTCTTTAACCCGCTCCCTCTGACACCCTCGCACCCAGAACTCGTACCCCCCAACGACACCCTGCTCACCTGGCGCGTCGATGCATTGGCAAAGCGAGCTGCCGGAATCTCATAACCTTCCGGACTCGACCCAACATTCAAGGAGAATTCATTACACCGTGTGTCGAGCGCGAGGGTGAAAATGGCGCGGAACCTAGAGCCGAGAGAAGTGATGGAAGCCCGAGAACCGACCGACCGGAGGGGACCTGGAGCGCCTTCGCCAGCGGTAATTGTACGTTCTACCCGTATTACGGCGATGCAACCTATTACCATCCTTAATTGCCGACAACTCCTTCCATCCGTGTCTGAAAGCTCCGTTGCACCATGGAATCTCGACTTGAAGCACTGACGAACTACGATCGACGATGTCGAACCCGGAACGAAGCTCGTACGGCGTTCGGTGAGCTCTCGTCGTCGTCTCGTCGACGGTTTCGTCGAGCCCCGTTAAGGGCCCGAGGCAACGAAAATTTTGTATACATGCATCCCTGATCGATTATCGTATTTGCTGCTCGTGAGGGAGAACCGTGTAAGGTCGATAGGGCTAGATCGGGTACTGTGTGCGATCGCAGAGGGTGAATCCCGGAAAGCGAACGTTTTTGAAATTGTCGGTACTGGGCTAGTAAGGAAGGTGGAGACCTGCTCAAAGTGTCTATCGACGCTCCGTACGATGCCATTTAATCTTCGCCATGGCGGCATGAACTTGAGAGCACCATGTGTTTGATGACGATACGTTTGTGAAAAGTAATAAGTTCGTGATTAAAACGAAACGAATCTTCAAACGTTACTTTACTGAGTTTAGTTGTAAGACGACTTGGCTTCTGACTTAGCACCCAGACATGTCGGAAATATGGAAAGGGTTGTTTAATGGCGAGCGGGCACGAGAAAATCAAGGACGCAGAAGAAAACGAGGAAAAGAAGGTAACAATCGATCTTTCACGTGCTGATTCCTTCGCTCACGCATCACCGGACATGAATTATTCCGTGGTCACGGTTCAATGTACTTCCATTCTTAGTTTTGGCAATTCTGCATCCCCGCATTGAACACAAGATTTCCGATTTTACCGTTACCTCGAATCCAGATTCCTGTGTTCTCGATACTTTGGTTCACCCATTCCGGTTGATCAGTTTGGAAGCGAAAAGCGTTAAGGCTTTCCGATCCTCCTTTCCTCTCTCGCCCTTGGCGTATCTCATCGTTGATGAAACGATGAAGAACGGTGGTTTGAACGCCAAGTATCCTGGCTAAAGACGGATTTTACATCGTCCTCTTTTAACAACCCACCGGAAAATCGATCCCTTCCCCACCTGCTATCAGATCCTTATCTGCAACCCCGCGGTCCTTTTCTCTCACGGAACCATTCAACGAAACAGTCGTTCCAATTCTCCGGGATTTATATAGAAAATAGCTCAATACCATACCGAATTGGAATGAAACACAAAACCCCCGCCGCAGGAGGGCGCGCGATCAATTTCCCGAGGACGCAATTATTTTAATCTTAATTGGTAGCTCGACCTTCTGCTTGGAATATAACTAAGATCAGCAGCTATACCGACTCCCCGAGGTATTAATTCTTTCTCTTTTCCACCCACCACTCCTCCCCCCTCCTCTCCACTCAACCCTATTTCACCTTTTCAGACCCCGAGCAGAGCCAACGTTGTCGGGATAAAATTTCTCGCCGTCGAGCGACCCTGGACCGACCTGGCGGATTCGACCCTTCGATAAATCTGCGTTCGGTAAAAAAACCCCCACATCGTAGCGCCACCAACGCCAGACGACGGTCTTGTATCGTCAATCTATTCCGGATTTTATCCCGTAAAAACGAACGGGATTGCAATCTTGTTTCTCCTCTTACGTTCATCCAAGGCTCCATTTCTCCTGTCCCTTAACCTCGCGTATATTTTCCACCGTGCACGTGACACGCCGTGCAAACACGGTTACGTATAGCAAACAACTACTTCTACCGAGTCTTTTTTTTTTTTCGTTAGAAATTCTTATCGTATTTCGTATCACATTTCGTTATGCGGATAGAAAAACGAATTGCCGCAGCAAACTCTCCCGAAACTGTTCCTACTTATTTGACTCCACCCGTTATTTCCGCAGGCCGAGAATTTAACCGCCACGCGGTTCAGGCTCTTCGCGAAACGGCGACGGGTATAAAGACGGGGAACGTTGATCATGGGGTTGCGAACGTTGCCGTTGGATGCGGGTCGTCAAAACTCCACCGGAAGGCCATTTATGGGCTTCGGCTGGAGAGGGAGGGAGACGGCTTTACGGCTCGTAAACCAACGACGACCTAACCGTCGACGATGAAAACCCACATGCATGTACTTAAGGGACTGCACGGTTCCTCATCGTCACGGCGATATATCTGCCGTTTCGTCATATCGATCTCGATGATTCGGGGACGTTCATTTCCGTAGGGGTGAGTGACGCGACGTTTCATTGATATTCCACATTTTGTATCATCCATTCGCAACGCAGAGAAAGCGATACGGTCTGACGATCAAATTCACAACGATTATCCTCGTTTGCATTCGGTTTTTATTTTTCCCCGTCGTCAAAACCGATAAAAAAGCTTCCGCATACGTACGGACATTTATTTTCAATCTAACATTTTTCTCATTTCAATGGAATCCAGAAATCAATGTTTTTGCACGGGGTATTAAGCTTTCTTGCCTTTTTTGTCCCTTCAGGTCTGAGGACGTCACTGAAAACCTCCGACAGCCATCAACCATGATGTCAGGCAATTATGGTGACTGACGTTTTTCCCCCCAATAATTACCGACGGGGTGAGAGCGACGAACACCCTTTACGGATTGTATTAAGGGCATTGTAATGAATACTAATTCGCGTATTGCTTTAATCGTATTTCACCGATAAATTTGCATAACTGGATTCTCAAATTCAATCATCTAGTCAAATTCCTTTTGTTCACTCTCACAACCCAAAAAAATCGAAAAAAAATTGTATCCTTCATTTCTAAAATCAAAACTAATTCAGCGACATTCCTGTGGAAAAGTCTCAGGTGGGCTTACGTGGCCCAAGAACCCGAATATCGACCCAATTCCAAATCATCTCTGCGCAAGGTCGTCCGTCTTGTCCCCAACGATAGGGTTAGTCAAATCGGGATTCAAATCCGCATCGCTTCACCTACTCGTCGATTCACCGGCTTTCGCGTATTTGCGAAGAAAAAAGACGAAACAATAAAAGAAAAACCTCCCCCGACATTGTGCTCGATAAATCCACCCTCGCAGTTGCATTTCTCTACCAACGCAAGCGATCTTCGGCTTCGGTTAGTGAGAAACGCGACGGGGGTGTGAGGTTACCATCCCAAAGCCGAAGCGCGGAACACACCTCGGAACTCGCACAACGAAGGCGTTGCGCCGTACACACCGGCTATGAAATTCATACGAACCGGTGAGAAGGGACTGCTGAATATTTGACACGGGATTTGACAAGTTCCTCTCGGCTCGGCGCCCGTCGCGGTGCCTCGAAACGGCGTACAACGAAGCTACGCTCGAGCGAAATATCATAGTCGGTCCCCGCGAGGTGGCTGTGCGGCGGTGTATCCCTTCGGGAAAATAGTGACGAAAGCTTAACTCCCTTCCCAAACCGTCCCTTCCCAACCTTCGTAGCTTTCTACGAAAATCCACGTTCTCCCCTCGCGTCTATTTCCAGCCCCCTCTCGCCCGCGTGACTCCTCCCACTCCTCTTCGAACTCATATTCCTTTGCTAGCGATTTTTTCACCCTCGCTTTGCGAGCACTTTCCGAAAAAAAATGCTCGAAGCTTTTCGATGAAAAATTCGCCGGATATATCGACGTAAATCGTGGGCGAGGGTTCGTCGCGTCGAGAATTCTAATTTCCACGAAAGTGCCGGTCGAATTTTTTCCCCCCCCCCGTCCAGAGGCTGAGAATTTTTATCGGAGATCGTTGAATTCTGATCCCTCGTTGCAATCCCCCTCGTGACGTTAAAACGATATTTTTTTCCGCCAAACCTTTTCGGCGTTGCCCTCTTTTACGCCAACGTAGTCGGGTCAAACATTTTTATCGAAGTAAAATCGATTTTTTTTCGTGGGGAATTAGATTTTTTATCGTCGTTTTCACGAATATCGTCGCGATTTTTGATGATTAATATTTTAACGCGTGAAAAACAATTTTTTAACGTTAATTTGGAGAAAAAAAAATTCCGTATCGGGCAAACGTCGATTGTCTCTTCGTTCCTTTGTACGACAGTAGTATAGTAAGGACAGTTCCAACTCACTTACCACGGTGACCTGCCTTGCGACGGTCGGTAAGGTAGATTTCTCTTTGACCAACGGTGGGTTTGTGTCTGATCCCTCTTGTACCGACGGTTGAGCTCTCTCTTACCGACAGTGCAGGTTATTTAGGTTATCGATAGTGCCGGTTATTTAGGTTATTTAGGGGTCTCGAAGATTGATCGTAAGGATGGTGGGTTTGAGGTTATGTTTTTAGAGAGGCGGGTTCTGGCCCACTTGCCACGGTGACCTGCCTTGAGCCGGTCGGTAAGGTAGATTTCTCTTTGGCGTTATCTGCCAATCCGGTAGATGGCGTTGTCAATCGATTTACCCGCTGCTCGATCCCGCTCAATTGAGTGTTCTACCTTACCGACGGCAGTCTCAGATGGCGTTATCTATCAATCCGGTAGATGGCGTTGTCAATCGATTTATCCACTGCTCGATCCCGCTCAATTGAGTGTTCTACCTTACCGACAGCAGCCTCGGATAGCGTTATCTGCCAATCCGGTAGGATGACGTTATTTGCCCAATCCGGTAGATGGCGTTGTCAATCGATTTACCCGCTGCTCGATCCCGGGAGAACGGCATTTTCCTCCTCCTACGAATAACCTAAATAACCTAAATAACACACATTTTTTAACAACCCAAGAAATTTTTCATTTTTTAACCATCGAAATTTACGCATGAAAAACCATCGAAATTTTTTTAACAACCATCGAATTTTTTTTAACCATCGAAATTTTTTAACCATCGAAATTTGAGATCGAAATTTTATTTTTTGAAAAAACATCGAAATTTTATTTTTCATTGTTTGAAAAACCATCGAAATTTTATTTTTTGCGAACCATCGAGATTTTATTTTTTTTTAAAAACAATCGAAATTTTATTTTTTTAACAACCATCGAAATTTTATTTTTTTTAACAACCATCGAAATTTTATTTTGCGAAATTTACGCACGAACGATGAACGATGAACGTTCGAACGTTCGAACGGTGAATGAAAAAATCTTAACATATTCTTGCGGTATCATATGTGTTACTTTTAACACGGAAAGATCTTTTAGAGGACGAGAGTTAAACGAGCATGCGGGGCGTGTGGGGAGAGAGCGAGCGCAAAGGCAAGCGTGTTGATGAGCGGGCAAGCTGGAGCGTGAACAAAGGAGAGAGAACGCAACGACGAGCGAACGGAGAGCACGAGCTAGCGGACTGAAGTGCATGGGTTGTAAGAGAGCGAAGGCTGGAAAAACATGCATTTTACGACAACGATGAGCATAAGATAAATTTTAATATGATTTTTTGAAAAACCATCGAAATTTTTCATAAAAGAAATATTTTTGAGAACCATCGAAATTTCATTTTTTGGAAAACCATCGAAATTTTATTTTTCATTTTTTGACAACCATCGAAATTTACGCATTTTATGATTTTTTGAAAAACCATCGAAATTTTACGAATACGACAGCGAATACGACGACAACAAATACGACGATGAATACGATGACGAAGGCGATGGCGAATACGACGACGACGAAGACGACGCAAATACGACGACGAAGACGACGCAAATACGACGATGAATACGACGACGACGACACAAATACGACGATGAATACGACAACGAAGACGGAGAGAGTTTAACGAAGGGAAGAGAGAGAGCGCGAAGGCAGGCGTGTGGGGTTGTAGGAGAGCGAGAACGAAGGCTGAGAGAGAGAAAAACATGCATTTTACTAATAATATTATTTATTTAAGTTATTTTTCATTTTTTGACAACCATCGAAATTTTCCATGTCGTCACATCTCAGCTATTTTACAAGAGAGAGAGAGAGAGAGAGAGAGAGAGAGAGAGAGAGTTTAACGAAAGTAGAGGATAAGACAGAGTCAGCGAGAACGAGAGAGAGCGCGATGAACGTTGAACGGATGGTCCAACAAAATTTTCGAACCATCTTTTTTACCTAAATCATTGTTTTTTGAACCTTCGCACGTTGAACGAAAAAATTCTCTCCAAAAATCTCTGAGTGTACAACGAATTCTCGCGGTATCTACTTTTAACACGAAAAGATCTTTTTCACCCAAATGATTGTTTTTCAAAACGAAATTGAGGAGGTCCGTTGACCAGAAAAAAACTTCTCATGATAAATTTGTTGATATGTCGGTGGCGCGTCTTATCCTGTGGTCCTATGCCATTGTTCGCAAACATCTATGACAACGATGACCGAACGAAGCTGTGCATGGAGCTTGCCGTTGCCTGCTCTATCAGCGCGGAAGATGAAATTTGATGCGGGTTCTCATTCAACTACAACAGCAGGCTGCAGCAACGATGATTCTCAACTTATCCCCCCCCCCCCCCCCCCCCCCCGAGTGATTCAATCATCATGAATAAAAAAATTTATTAAATCGTATAATTAAAGTTTTTCCTCCATCATCGCGAAAAAAAAATCTTTTTACCATGCGCAAAGCATGAAAATGTTGGAAAAAGTGATAAAATTATTTTTACCATCATGAAAATGTTGCATATATATTTTGTAATCTTATAATTCAATTTTTTTCCGTATACATATGAAAAATCTCCTCAGCATCAATTGATTAAACACCAAACGAATTTCGATAGTTCACACGATAGTTGAATACATAAGAACGATTTATCAACACGGTTTTCTCTACCCTCTCGAGTGAATGAGCGCCTGGCTACCAATGACGGTGAGAGAGGACAAGAGTTAAACGAATGCATAAGACAGAGAAAGAGAGCGAGCATGCGGGCGGGAGTGTGAGCGAGAGTTCAACGAAGGTATAAGATAGAGAGAAAACTAAATACATGTTACGGATGAAAAGATTTTTTATTGAATATATTTTACATTTCGATATTCTAAAAGATTAATTTTTTTACACATCCGACTGTTTAATCCTTCTCATATCCCCAGGGCAAGGTGTCGGTACAACCAAGTTGCAAGACTCTCTTATCGTCATTCCAACTCAACGCTAATTTTTGCTGCTCAATTGTTTCAACCTTATGCTTTCGACTACGTATCAAGCATTGCGTTCTCGTTATATTAGCATGATGCAACAAACATTTTTTGAAATCGTCAAACGTGATTTTTTTTAGCGCAGACATTTTTATACCCTTTGCACGCTTTTTCACATTTTTCGGCGTCTTATCTATAACGATGTAAGAATACAATTTTGCTCGAAGACCCACGAATTCGGTCATAATTTTACCATTATTTTCATCCTTCATGAGGCCCAAAACTTTTTTGTTTGCCAACGGCATATCGTACCGGTTTTCCATCGGATAATCGGATGTGTCAAATTTATTTATATCCAACTTCATTTGCTCGTAAACGTTTTGATTGGATATATGGTAAATGAGACTGTCGGTGTCGATGTAATTTTAATGGGAATCATAACCAATGTTGCTTTTTTCTCATTCATGTCTATTTTCGAGGCTGCCATGAAATCTGTTTAATGTTCTCAGCTGCTCTTCCATACCAACAATGAGCCGAAGATTGTTCCGTATCCGTTCATGTGCTTTTTCAAAGTCAATACGTTGCTGTTTTAGTTGATTATTGCACGTTTGCTCCAACCCTTGGATTATTATATCATAATTATCAATGGAACTTCGCAATGATGTTGTAATTTCATATAAAACACGAATTTCTTGACGGATAGCATTTTGCATTATTCGTGCGGAAATCGCATCGTTTTTCATCTTTCGGATCAGCTACATTGCATAGTCTTCGATTATTCATATCATAGTGACCATCGATGGTAAGTTTAAATCCATCACCAGGAGGTCCACGAATGTTTTTACTATTGGAACCATCATCAACTGACGACCAAACATATCTATGCTCATATTGATAGTTGACACAAGACTGAGCTTCGACGGTATCAAACTGACGTTAATAAATAATTTCAGCTTCACGTAATTTTTCGATAATGGGTTTCATTGAAATATCCAGCTGCTTGAGATGCGAGGAGTCATCGTAAACGATCAATGTCCCGACCTCTCTCGCACAGTAAGCCCCCCACCTCCAAGCTCACTTTATATTTATTGTTAGAGAAATCTATAAGTTTTTGTACGGAGGATGTTAGAATTTCGAGCAATTATTTACCCTTGCTGGGAAGTAAATGTTTTTTGGATTCGCAAAATTTTTAATATTGATGAAAATTAAGTGTGAGCGAATTATCGTAATACTGATGAAAGAAATAAGGATTCTCATATGAATACGGGATATTAATTTAATAGTGAAATTATTAAACGCTCATTCGAATTATGATGAACACGATTTTTTGGGTAGGTCTCGAAATCCCGAATCTCATTCGGCCGAAAACCATCTTCACGCGGTACAACGCGTGAAGCAAGCTACGCCACTATATCTATATATACGTTTTCGGCAGAATGAGATTCGGCATTTCGAGACCTACCCGATTTTTTCACAAGAGGTTTATGAAGAGAGGTTCATGAAAAGAGGGCAGTGGGGGGGGGGGGGGGGGGGGGGCTACTCCACGCGAAACCATTTGGTAGGCATGATCGGGTTGACTGTTCGACCGCTGATAGGAAAAAACTTCTCTGAGGGGTAATCTGATATGTCTGCGGCGCGTCTCGCGAAAGTAAACATCCGCGGGTGTTCGTTGAATCATTGCACGTCTCTCTGTCTTATGCCCCCCCCCCCCCCCCGCGCGCGAAATAAATTATTGTGATGCTGAAATATCAACCTTCCAATATTAAGAACACAATTTTACAGAATAGTTCCACGAAAAGAGGGGGGGGGGGCAACGTCATTTGGCACCATCGGGTTGACCGTTCGACCGCTGATAAGAAAAAACTTCTTATGCTGGCGCCGGCGTGTCGCGCAAAAGTAAACATCCGCGGGGTGTTGGTCCATGAGGGGGGGGGGGGGGGGGCAAGCCATTTTTGCGATCGGGTTGACTGCTGATAGGAAAAAACTTCTCCGAGAGGTAATCTGATATGTCTGCGGCGCGTCTCGCTAAAGTAAACATCCGCACGTCTCTCTCTCTCTCTCTCTCTCTCTCTCTCTCTGTCTCATTCCTCGTTTGACCCTTCCGCGGAACTATAATCATCGATAAATTCCTCGCGGAGGCTCAGTTGCGGTTTAATCATATTGGATCAGTCTCTGTCGAAATGGCTGAGCGTAAAAAGCATCTTGCAGATCAAGCGATTGTGACATGTGAAAAACTGATAGATTTTATGAATAAAGCGCGTGCTAATGATAAATCATGTGAAAGAGAACGGTGTATAAAGGCGGGGGAGGAAAATGTACAGCTGTTGAGTGATATTTTACGTGAAGATGATTCGCTTACGGTTTATCAAAAAATGCGAATTCAAACGACTATATCAGCGCTCATATCTCTGACAAGAAAATTTCAAAGAAGCGGTGCTGGTGGTGCATCGAATAAAGTGGAGTGGCATGATACGGAGACAGCTTTCAAGCGACGTATAAGAACTGGATTGGTGCTCAACCTCGGTTACAAGGATGTAGGCGATTTTCTTGATGATGGAAAAGCCTTAATCATCCCTCAATTGATGAAAACAGTGAAAGAAATTGGAAATCTTAAGGTGAACGTGATTTTCTCGGGAAAATTCCATTTAACGAAAATTGATGGAATCGTGGAAGAGGATAGAAGTTTTAACACTGCGAGTGAAGCTATTTTTCCCACCACGAATCTCGAGAAATGGTTCAAAGACTTTGTGAAAGAACCTCTGATACAAAAAATTCAAGATCATGAGGCTAAGGGTTCGGGATGGAGTCTTAGTGAAATAAGCTATCTCACTGTCAACATGAATAAATATGTGCCGCTACGTGGAGGATTATCAACGTTCGTTTCTTTACCCAAAGATATCCAGAAGAAGGTAGCAGTCGTAAATATCATCAATAATGATGAATATTGCTTCCTTTGGTCGGTGGTAGCGGCCCTTTCACCTGCAACGAAGAATGGCGATCGGAAAACATCGTATCCGCATTTCAAGGACGTGTTGGTGTATGAGGGTTTGGAATTTCCAATGATCCTCAAAAATGTGCCGCGATTCGAAAAGATGAACAATTTATCCATTAATATTTATGGTATTGCCGATCCGGAAAGAAGTAAGAAAAATGAGATTGAACCTA
Source organism: Sussaba pulchella (assembly GCA_963971145.1). Lineage (NCBI taxonomy): Eukaryota > Metazoa > Arthropoda > Insecta > Hymenoptera > Ichneumonidae > Sussaba > Sussaba pulchella. Next base: position 34,241 of record CAXAQZ010001274.1, read on the forward strand.
TTTATCTAAGTAAGCATCGTCCCGATCTATCAGTTTCACCCACCATACATTTACTTATGATAAATACCACCAATAAATTTGACAAAGAGGATGACGCTGTAATTCATCACTTTGCTTGGATTAAAAATCTGTCACGATTAGTTTCCTCTCAAATATCGAAGCACGATGGAAAGAGTTGGATTTGTGACAGATGCTTAAGTCATTTTCAGACTGAAAGTCGTCTTGAAAATCATAAAATTGATTGTATCAATCATAATAACTGTAGAATCATTCTACCAGAGGAGGGTAAATCGATCATGAAATTCAAAAATTTTAAAAACAAGATAGCAGCACCATTTGCGATATACGCCGATCTCGAATGTCTTCTGCGGCCTGCAAATACAAGATGCGGGAAAAATAGCGTCAGCTATCAAACTCATGTGCCTTATAGCATAGGGTTTTATCTTCAATGCAATTATTCCGATGCGATCTCGGGTTATAAATCTTTTCGAAGCGATAACTGCATACAATTATTCGTCGAAGAATTGAAAAAAATAGCTGTCGAAGTAGATGCGCGCTTAAAACAAATCGTAGCGATGGAAGAATTGACGCCGGAGATGAATAGGATTTTTTATTCGGCAACGGAATGTCATATTTGCGAAAAATCGTTTACGCCGGAAAATATTAGAGTACGCGATCATTGTCATTTCACAGGGAAATTTCGAGGCGCCGCTCATCAAGACTGTAATTTAAATTATACAAATTCTCACGTCATCCCAGTGATATTTCATAATTTATCCGGCTATGACTCGCACTTCTTGATAAGAGCATTAGCAACAACCTTCGAAGGTTCTATAGAGTTATTACCGGTAAACAAAGAGCAGTATATATCGTTCACAAAGTTCGTTGACGGTACAATTGTCAAATTTCGATTCATAGACTCGTTCAGATTCATGCCTGCTAGTATTGACAAACTCGCATCTTATCTACCCAATGATGAGAAACATGTAACGAGAAAGTATTGCACTAGCGCAACGGAGCTAAATTTATTGACAAGAAAAGGTGTTTTCCCTTACGATTATCTCGATAGATGGGAAAAACTTGACGACACAGAGTTACCGACGAAGAAAGAGTTTTTTTCACGATTAAACGACGAGGAAATCAGTGACGATGATTATGCTCGTGCACAGAACGTTTGGGAAACATTTAACATCCAAACTCTTGGCCATTATTCGGACTTGTATCTCAAATCAGATGTGTTACTGTTAACGGATATTTTCGAAAATTTCCGTCGTAATTGTTCGAGCACGTATAACTTAGATCCGTTGCACTACTACACTGCTCCGGGACTCGCGTTCGATGCAATGCTAAAATGCACCGGTGTAGAACTTGAATTAATCACAGATGTAGATATGCTACTTTTTTTCGAAAAAGGTATTCGAGGCGGTGTTGTACAATGTGCCAATAGATATGCGAAGGCTAACAATCGATTCATGCCTGATTACGATCCCAACGTAGATGAATCGTACATTATGTATTACGATGTAAACAATTTATACGGCGCGGCTATGAGTCAACCTTTGCCTCGCGGTTCGTTCGAGTGGTTGGAGGATCCGGCGGAATTGGATATACCGAATATCCCCGATGATTCTCCGACGGGTTATATATTTGAAGTGGATTTGGAGTACCCGAAAAACCTTCATAAAACACATAAAGATCTGCCTCTGTGCCCCGAACCTTTTGTCCCGCCCATTTCGGGGTGTAAAATACCAAAACTTATGACGACTTTGCTACCCAAACAGAAATACGTGATTCATTATCGTAATTTGAAGCAATATTTGAGTCTCGGTTTAATTCTCACAAAAATTCATCGAACATTAAAATTCAATCAAACACCGTGGCTAAAACAATACATCGAATTAAATACAGAATTACGAAAAAAAGCAGTCGATGAATTTTCAAAAAATTTTTTCAAATTAATGAACAATTCAGTTTTCGGAAAAACAATGGAAAATCCGCGCAAACATAAAGATGTAAAACTCGTGACAAAGTGGGATGGACGGTTCGGGGCAAGAGCGCTTATTGCCCGACCAACGTTTCACAGCTGTACCGTTTTCGACGAAGATATGGTGATTATCGAATTAAATAGACCGTCGGTTAAGTTTATGAAACCAATTTACGCCGGATTTACGATTCTCGATGTATCAAAAATATACATCTACGATTTCCATTATAATTACATGAAAAATGTATTCCGAGACAACGCGAAATTATTATACACCGACACCGACAGTCTCATTTACCATATATCCAATCAAAACGTTTACGAGCAAATGAAGTTGGATATAAATAAATTTGACACATCCGATTATCCGATGGAAAACCGGTACGATATGCCGTTGGCAAACAAAAAAGTTTTGGGCCTCATGAAGGATGAAAATAATGGTAAAATTATGACCGAATTCGTGGGTCTTCGAGCAAAATTGTATTCTTACATCGTTATAGATAAGACGCCGAAAAATGTGAAAAAGCGTGCAAAGGGTATAAAAATGTCTGCGCTAAAAAAAATCACGTTTGACGATTTCAAAAAATGTTTGTTGCATCATGCTAATATAACGAGAACGCAATGCTTGATACGTAGTCGAAAGCATAAGGTTGAAACAATTGAGCAGCAAAAATTAGCGTTGAGTTGGAATGACGATAAGAGAGTCTTGCAACTTGGTTGTACCGACACCTTGCCCTGGGGATATGAGAAGGATTAAACAGTCGGATGTGTAAAAAAATTAATCTTTTAGAATATCGAAATGTAAAATATATTCAATAAAAAATCTTTTCATCCGTAACATGTATTTAGTTTTCTCTCTATCTTATACCTTCGTTGAACTCTCGCTCACACTCCCGCCCGCATGCTCGCTCTCTTTCTCTGTCTTATGCATTCGTTTAACTCTTGTCCTCTCTCACCGTCATTGGTAGCCAGGCGCTCATTCACTCGAGAGGGTAGAGAAAACCGTGTTGATAAATCGTTCTTATGTATTCAACTATCGTGTGAACTATCGAAATTCGTTTGGTGTTTAATCAATTGATGCTGAGGAGATTTTTCATATGTATACAGAAAAAAATTGAATTATAAGATTACAAAATATATATGCAACATTTTCATGATGGTAAAAATAATTTTATCACTTTTTCCAACATTTTCATGCTTTGCGCATGGTAAAAAGATTTTTTTTTCGCGATGATGGAGGAAAAACTTTAATTATACGATTTAATAAATTTTTTTATTCATGATGATTGAATCACTCGGGGGGGGGGGGGGGGGGGGGGGATAAGTTGAGAATCATCGTTGCTGCAGCCTGCTGTTGTAGTTGAATGAGAACCCGCATCAAATTTCATCTTCCGCGCTGATAGAGCAGGCAACGGCAAGCTCCATGCACAGCTTCGTTCGGTCATCGTTGTCATAGATGTTTGCGAACAATGGCATAGGACCACAGGATAAGACGCGCCACCGACATATCAACAAATTTATCATGAGAAGTTTTTTTCTGGTCAACGGACCTCCTCAATTTCGTTTTGAAAAACAATCATTTGGGTGAAAAAGATCTTTTCGTGTTAAAAGTAGATACCGCGAGAATTCGTTGTACACTCAGAGATTTTTGGAGAGAATTTTTTCGTTCAACGTGCGAAGGTTCAAAAAACAATGATTTAGGTAAAAAAGATGGTTCGAAAATTTTGTTGGACCATCCGTTCAACGTTCATCGCGCTCTCTCTCGTTCTCGCTGACTCTGTCTTATCCTCTACTTTCGTTAAACTCTCTCTCTCTCTCTCTCTCTCTCTCTCTCTCTCTCTCTTGTAAAATAGCTGAGATGTGACGACATGGAAAATTTCGATGGTTGTCAAAAAATGAAAAATAACTTAAATAAATAATATTATTAGTAAAATGCATGTTTTTCTCTCTCTCAGCCTTCGTTCTCGCTCTCCTACAACCCCACACGCCTGCCTTCGCGCTCTCTCTCTTCCCTTCGTTAAACTCTCTCCGTCTTCGTTGTCGTATTCATCGTCGTATTTGTGTCGTCGTCGTCGTATTCATCGTCGTATTTGCGTCGTCTTCGTCGTCGTATTTGCGTCGTCTTCGTCGTCGTCGTATTCGCCATCGCCTTCGTCATCGTATTCATCGTCGTATTTGTTGTCGTCGTATTCGCTGTCGTATTCGTAAAATTTCGATGGTTTTTCAAAAAATCATAAAATGCGTAAATTTCGATGGTTGTCAAAAAATGAAAAATAAAATTTCGATGGTTTTCCAAAAAATGAAATTTCGATGGTTCTCAAAAATATTTCTTTTATGAAAAATTTCGATGGTTTTTCAAAAAATCATATTAAAATTTATCTTATGCTCATCGTTGTCGTAAAATGCATGTTTTTCCAGCCTTCGCTCTCTTACAACCCATGCACTTCAGTCCGCTAGCTCGTGCTCTCCGTTCGCTCGTCGTTGCGTTCTCTCTCCTTTGTTCACGCTCCAGCTTGCCCGCTCATCAACACGCTTGCCTTTGCGCTCGCTCTCTCCCCACACGCCCCGCATGCTCGTTTAACTCTCGTCCTCTAAAAGATCTTTCCGTGTTAAAAGTCACATATGATACCGCAAGAATATGTTAAGATTTTTTCATTCACCGTTCGAACGTTCGAACGTTCATCGTTCATCGTTCGTGCGTAAATTTCGCAAAATAAAATTTCGATGGTTGTTAAAAAAAATAAAATTTCGATGGTTGTTAAAAAAATAAAATTTCGATTGTTTTTAAAAAAAAATAAAATCTCGATGGTTCGCAAAAAATAAAATTTCGATGGTTTTTCAAACAATGAAAAATAAAATTTCGATGTTTTTTCAAAAAATAAAATTTCGATCTCAAATTTCGATGGTTAAAAAATTTCGATGGTTAAAAAAAATTCGATGGTTGTTAAAAAAATTTCGATGGTTTTTCATGCGTAAATTTCGATGGTTAAAAAATGAAAAATTTCTTGGGTTGTTAAAAAATGTGTGTTATTTAGGTTATTTAGGTTATTCGTAGGAGGAGGAAAATGCCGTTCTCCCGGGATCGAGCAGCGGGTAAATCGATTGACAACGCCATCTACCGGATTGGGCAAATAACGTCATCCTACCGGATTGGCAGATAACGCTATCCGAGGCTGCTGTCGGTAAGGTAGAACACTCAATTGAGCGGGATCGAGCAGTGGATAAATCGATTGACAACGCCATCTACCGGATTGATAGATAACGCCATCTGAGACTGCCGTCGGTAAGGTAGAACACTCAATTGAGCGGGATCGAGCAGCGGGTAAATCGATTGACAACGCCATCTACCGGATTGGCAGATAACGCCAAAGAGAAATCTACCTTACCGACCGGCTCAAGGCAGGTCACCGTGGCAAGTGGGCCAGAACCCGCCTCTCTAAAAACATAACCTCAAACCCACCATCCTTACGATCAATCTTCGAGACCCCTAAATAACCTAAATAACCGGCACTATCGATAACCTAAATAACCTGCACTGTCGGTAAGAGAGAGCTCAACCGTCGGTACAAGAGGGATCAGACACAAACCCACCGTTGGTCAAAGAGAAATCTACCTTACCGACCGTCGCAAGGCAGGTCACCGTGGTAAGTGAGTTGGAACTGTCCTTACTATACTACTTACGACGAAATGCATGGAATGAAATACTTTTATTGCGAAAGCTCGATTCCCACGTGTGCATCGGTATATTTGGCAGCAAGGACAAAGTCGCAATGTCATTGGTTGATAAAAACTCGGGGACCTCGCGCATCGCCTACGGGGGATTTCATCCCCCGTTCCGGGTACCGCCGACGACGCAAGCATCTGCCAGCGTGGGAGGGCGAGAAAAAACGATTCGAAAAGAAGGAAAAAAAAACTAACGCGGCAATGCCCGAAGCGTACGTCGAGAGCGATGAAAGTATACGAGGAATCGAAAAATGAAAAATAAAAATATTTTTTTTTAAATAAGAAAAAAAATGTTGCATCGACCTGTGGAAAAACGAAGATAGCGATGGATCGGGGAAAAATATTTTTCAACTCGTTGATGATGTAAAACTCTTCGGTGCTGTTTTCACATTCTCGGAATAAATGCGAGTACAAAGCAAAATATTGACCCGGTCAGGGTTGAAAAATCTCGGATAACAAAAAATAACGAAGAACCTGTAAAATTTCGAATAAATGAAAAAATCTCAAAAAACTAGGACGGTTAATTACAAAAAGGTGATCTAGAAAGTTATTAAAAAAAATGCTGGAGCACGAAATTGTAAAAGACGAGAAGTGCAAAAATGAAAAATAAATATATGTATAATTCGAAAACACAATGGATACGATATTTCGAGATTTCTTAAGGTATTTGTCGCAGTCGTTACGTCTTCGCGGGACGTTGATTCGGTATCTCAATGGGCTTCGAAGTGTGAGCTTCTGACACGGAAGAAGCGAGATAAACCGAGTTCATATCGGAAAAATAGGAAAAGGAAGAACGAAATCGTCGAGAAATATGGACACCAAGGTGGCAGGTGGGCTGCCAGGGACGAAAGGTGGAGGGATGGGGTATAAACGCTTGAGGAAAGCTCGCGAGGTTACCAACTTCGATCTCTCGAGTGGAAAGTAGCGGAGAATGAAGAAAGCTCGGCATCAGACATACAATGGCCTTAATGGGCCTGTTCCAGAAACCCGTGCCTCGGCACACATAGATGCAACTCACAGATATAAAACTCGGGCTCACGCGCCACCCACGCGAGTACGCGGATCACCGATCCTTCAATAAAAATTCCTGTTGCTAAAAAATCTAAGAGCATTTGATTCGTTATCTTTTTCCGTCCTCCGCCTCGTTATATTCCGAATACGAACATTGCTTTGAAATTCCTAATGCTAATTACCCTTGATATAATTTTTCTGACAAAAAAAACGTTTATTAACGATTATAAATGAAGTCAACGAACATACGACGACAATAGAATTGTAAGATTCTTGACGCAACGAATTTTCTTTGAATGCAAAAAGAAAGGCATAAAAATGTTCAAACGTACACCATCGGCTACGATCATTAGCCACGTCCTTTATAATTTCAGCTCGAATATTACTTACAAGGCCTCGTCTAATGGGAATCCTTAATCACCGCGAAGATGCCCCGAGAACCCAACTCGGAGACACTTTGTACAGCCAAGTTTGGCGAAGGAACCGTAAGTAGTTGCTCGGTTTCACCCTCCACGTGCAGGTCCACGACCACGTTTATTCGTGATTTCTGGTGGCTCTTAACGTATCCCCGCACACAAACACACACTTACCCACCCGCACACACGCGGGTACAGCGAAATCCACCACCCTAATACCCCTTAAAGCAAAGTCGGGCAGACCGTCGTGGCTACGTCGAAAATACCAAGGCCCCGGGATTTCTGGGCTCGATAACAGTCAGCCCGGGAGTTTCGCCAGCCGGCGAGCTGACGTTGGGCAAGAAGGCCGAGAAGGGGATGGAAACAGAAGCCGAAGCTCTTCTAGACTCCGAGGCGGAACGTAGCAAAGCGTGGAGAACAGGAGCAAGAGGGATGATAGGCGGAAAGCTCGTATGGGATCGGATCTAGATTTGAATCACGTAGTCCCGAACCACCACGCGAAACACACGACGGTTCCTTCGATAGCCTCCTACGCCCTCCAACCCTCCCTGCCGGGCTTCCATCAACCCTGGTTATTTTCTGTGCCTGAGCTTCGTTCTGGCGAAACATTATTCTACATTCGACTGTAGTAGTACGTGCTGCCGTCCCTCATCTGCTATTTTCACGTACTTTTTCCTTTTCTTCGTTTTCGTTTTTGTTTTTTTTTTTTTTTTTTCGGCGAACAACCCTCATTCTTCGTCTCTTCAAGGTACATTTCTTCTAAATAGAATTCTTCCTGTTGTTCAACTCTTCCATCACGCACGCTTTGACTTTTGCGTCCTCGTGCTTCCTTCTTCAATCGAATTTTTGCTTTTACTTCGAGTAGAGGGCCCTCTTCGTCACGTGCCGCATTCCTCGTCTCGTTCTTTTTTTTTCCATTTCTTGTCTATGTTATTCGTGTCCGATCGACTTACCTCATACTGGCGAATGATTGAAAATTATACATCTTATCCACACGAAGGATCAAACGAGAAGCGAGCTATTAAAAAAAATCGAGCACGTTCTCGCAATGCCTTAAACATAAGGCTGTGAATAAAGTATATGCATTCGCAAGTCTTTTTGTCGCTCAACAAACCTATCAGCTTCAATCTTTCGAATTAATTAATTTTAATAATTCATCAGGCTTTTAATATCTCAAAATACGAAAACGCGGGAATTCATTACATTTTCACGTATCGACAACAGAGCTATCGAAAGACGCATAACGATTTGTTTACTCGCACTCCTGGTAAATTTAACCCGTCAAAGCGATGGTCCCTTGTTCCATTGCCCGACGATGGATGGACAAAGGTGACAAGGCCGATGCAGCACTCGAACTACATGACATTAATGCGATCTTTGTTTCAAATAAGTACACCCATTGCCCTGCCTAGACGCCTTACGAGCCACGTCGTTTCCGCATCGTTGACGCGTTGCCGTAACGTCGTCATAGTCGGAACCAGCCGTTCGAGGAAAATCTATTATTCGAATGTAGAACAGCGCCGGGACGAACGCACCTATAGCACGTTTATCGGATGCCGATATTTCACTGCCACGCCGGTCTAAATGTTCGATCGAACCCCCCTCGGTGCAAAACGCCGGGGTGCGAGCTTCTCTTCACCGAACCAACCCCACCCACGCGTGTCCGACGTACGTCCATCCCTTTCGCTTGGCGAGACGCCCCTTATCGTCCATTATATCAACCTCATTCTACTCTACGTCGTACCCCGCGTTCCACCCACCTCCCTCCCGCCCGTCTGTCGGCTTTCCTCCGATGTTCCAGTCGAGTTCGTTATTCATTCTCACCTATTCAATAATGGCCGACAGTTAATAAGTGTCAATCAACATTGTTCCACTCCTCTTCTTTTCAACTCGACATTCGCGCGCGAGTTGTGGGGATGGAATTGTTTTTTTTTTTTTAGGTGCTTGATTTCCACGGTTTTTTGAATTATGATTTTTGAATATTATTTATGCAAACGGATTGACCGTTCGCGAGTGCAATGAACGACCGAGCTTTTTGTCCAGTCGATAATACGTAGATGTGTGTGCTTCGTTATTTATTCAACGGAATTTAACGGAGTGACACGAGCTTTTATCAGTGTAATTTCATCAAAAAGCTCTTCTTTTGTGTCCGTTCGTACGTAACGTCATTTATCGTTACAACGACTGGACGTTTCGCGATGCTTTTGTCATCAATGACTATCATTGTGACTGCGGGAGTGTCAAAAAGCGTCTATGCTACGAAGAACTTTTCTCATCGAGCATGTGCTCAACGTGTGGCCATTGTTGTTGTCGTCCAGTGGTCGAGGTTCGATTGTTCGAAGTTGGCGTCTGCCGTTTCAATTTAATCGTGAACACGGTACCATTTGACGCGCCTTTGCTCGACACGTAGCCTTGCCTCGCGCTTCTCATTGACTCGGCGAGCTTGGTACTCGCGTCACCGATCGGCTGACAATTGACTCACCGGTTGAGTTTTAAGGTCTTATTCCGATCGATATTAAACAATTCTTGCATTTGCAAATAATTATTTTTTGCTTTTAAAAATTGAGATCACCCGAATTGTCGGTACAACGTTCACCCAATGGCAACGCACCGTTTCGTTCGAAATAATCAAGAGATCCGTTGTTTATGCATATTTTTCCATTAAAATGTAAATCGAAACTGGTCGAGATTATGAAATAACTGAGTACGAAAATCCGATATTGTCGACCGAATTAACCCGTGAAGATAAATATACATAAATACATACACATAGGTATTAAAACTTGTTTTCGGGCATATTTTCTCCAAGTCACGTGATTCAAGCTTATATCTCATCAAGGCCCAGGCGATAATGACTTTGAGTCCAACCCGGTAGAGAGGAGGTTAAAATAAATCACCCACCACGTTTCCCACGAATGTGGTCACATTTGGTGCTACAATTGGGCGAGTTATCGTCCACGGTAGCTCTTACCAGCCAAGTGACTGTTTCGAGTTACAACCAACCAAGATAGACCGAACGTCTGCGAGGAAGACGACTTCCACCGTTGTTGGCAACAATCCTGGACCAACGTACTTCCATTTCGAGATCTGATTAGACTCTTTATTTAGTTAATCCAGCTTTCTCTAGCACTTACCCGTTCTACCCGTTCTATCATTCGCGTCTTGCACCTTCAACACCGTCTCGCGGGGGAGTATATTATCCCCGTTTCGTTGTACACAACGACGCGGAGTTGGGGGCGAGTTCACGAAAGTACAACCATCGCGGAGCAAAACTTCCGACATGACTGTGGCGATACGTACGGATGAAAGACTTAAGTTTTAATTGCCAATCAGAAGGTCAATTTTACGAGAATCTTATAATTACTGCGTTTTGAGTAATTACTATTTTTTACTCATCCAATAATCATACTAATAATAATAATAAAAATAATTAAAAAATATAATATTATTATTATACTCTCAATATATTTTTGAAATTATTTTTAAATTCTTATCTTTGACAATTAACGTCTTTAATGTCGCCACCGATCTCATTGGAATTTCGAGGCTCAACGAAGAAACCAAAAATCATTTTCAAAAACAGAACCATAGAAATTCCGAAACCTCGAAATCACATCGAGATAACACGAGGTATCCGTGTCTTCCTTAATGGCGTCCATAGCGTAATTTCGTATTTTCTCAAGCCGTCACATAATTAAGTCACGTGCATAATATATCCATTAAGACAAATTACACCGTCATCAGAGTTATCGTGTTTTTCCTTTTTCTTTTTTTTCACTTCTACTTTTCTTTTTCTACGTCGTAGCAGCGAAGTAGTTTCCACTTAGCGAAACCAACACGATTAACTCGAGACCCAAGCCTCGTTCAATCTCAAAGGGCCAACGGGCTGGGAAAGCACCGCCGTGCAAACTCGCACGTTAGACATATACAACACGCGGAGTGGCATTCGCGATGAAAGAAAAATCCGGTGTTGGAAAAGAGAAAAAATTGCGATAGCCACTAACGTGAGGGGGAGGGAGAGGGGAGGGGAAAGCGACGAAACGGACGACATTGACGACGACCGAGGACCGTTGATAACGATCGCCGAACAAAATTGCGAAAGGCGATAAAATACCGGTTTATATATATATATAAAATATGTGTGTGTGTGTGTGTGTGTGTATAGATTCCATGGGACTATTATACAACTCACCATTCTCAACGTAATAGCTCGTCTCGTTGTACCGTTCGTCCGTGAATCCGGGCCTCTTGGCTTTCAGTGCTTTCGTTTCCAATTTCGCCTGTAACAAAGAGAGCAGATAGCAGAACGTGTTTGATCGTCGGTGCGGGAGCGTGGGCGGAAAACCGGGGGAGGGTCGTGTCGATTCTGCGGTCGTCCGGTCGGGCTGCGGACCGCGTGGCGGTCGATCGGGCTGCCGAAACAGAGACGAATGAATGAAAGAAAGATAAAGATAAGGTGAAACTCGCCGACGGTTTTATCGTCGAAAAAATCGACGTTACAAATAGCTCGAAGACAATGGAAAAAAAATAAAAATAGAATAAAATAGAGAATTCGAAAGCCCGGTGGTTATAAATTAGCTATTGCATTTTGTCGTCTGAGTCGGTTCAACCACTGTACCCATGTTTGCATAAAAGTTCGAATTTTTTTTGTTTGCGTAATTTTTTTATTTTTTTTTTTACACCCTTCGCAGTGTTTGGAGAGGTTTATTTCTCGTCGGTTAAAGCCCCGTAAAGCCCCCTTCGCTCGCTGTATGTACTCACGTATGTACGTGCATGTGTAATACACTAGAGGGACGAATACGTGTGACGTATGGGTCATTCCATGCCAGTTGGAACAACAGAGAAGTTATTGATAAATTGGGATATTGTTAAATTGAAAATGAAGAATGAAAAATGAATAATATCGAATTATTACCAATCAATTAATTATTATTAATCGATGATAATTTATCAATTGGTTGAATAATTATTATCTTCAATTTATCTTTACACTGATTTTCAGAGTAATTCGATACAAAAATGCAAAAAAAAACATTCTTTTTTCCTATAAACCAGAGTACGCCCTATAAGCAAGCGAGCGAAGAGAATACATAAAAAGACTTTTTTTCTGTATAAAATCCAACAGCAAAACCAAAATTGGCGAGGAAAAAAAAATGAGTAGACTCAGCGTGGAACGAACCGTACAAAGGTGTACAATACGAGGGAAAAGCGTAGGTAGAGCTATTAAACTCGATTCGTCCCAAGACCCAACTTCAGAAGCTCGGTAATTAGGTTTTACGAGCGCACGAAGATCGCACGCGACCGCGAGAGCCGAACAACAATGAGAAACCATGCTCTTTCAAAGGAGGCTGTCGGCTGTTGGACTCAAGTCAAATGGCCTCTTAAAAAGAAAAACACATTTTTTTAATACTCCCGTTGATGAATCGATATTAGTTCAGCCGCAAAAACCATCAACCAGAATTTCCATTTCCGTCCAAATATTTGCACAATTATTTCACGAAAAGAAGCCAGTAAAAATGAATTAACTTCGATTCGCACGATAATTATTAACATTCGAAATAAATTAAAAAAAGTACAAAAAAAAATGCCGCCATTGATAAACTCGGAAAATCGCCGAACGGTGATTAATTAGGGATGTGGACCGATGCGGGGTGAGACTAAAATATTCGTGTGTCAAAATGTTCTCTCATAATCTCAAAATTCATCTCCGTGTAAATTGCTCGAGTCTCCGTAAAATTTGTATATTCATGTGACGTTGTATGCGCGCGTTTGTGTGTCCGCAACAGTGCGTTATCACACGTAACGGGGAAGCGGGGAAAGGGTGCGAGAACGTACGCATTATGATAATGGACCTTGATGACGACGAGGCTGTGCGGCACAGCGCGAAGTATCGAACGAGCGAGGGGTTCGGGTTCGAGGCCGCAGGATTTCGCGTCGGTTCGCGGCTGCTCGAAAACCCAGTGATCCTCGAACATTTTAATTAACGTGCCCGATGACGATTAATGACGTTTCTCTTGGCACGGTCATTCAGCCAAAATTGCGGTTCGAGCCATCGCGGTCTCGCGCGGTCGGAACGAACGAGCGAATGATTTATCAGAAGCAACGAATGACGGAACGAGAGCATTAAATATTATGTTCCGACATTTTCGTACGAGGAAATTATATATACGGAGCCCTAATATATTGCCTACCTCTATTCAAACCCGCCCTTTTTCTTGGTTCTCATTGTTCTTTTGTGTAGGAGCCCCCTCTCGTACGAGGGGAACGAGATTATTTATCAAAGGATGGCGGAAAATTGATCAACACGAGGCAAACTCCCTCTCGACATACTTGAAAACAAATAATCGAATAAATAAACGAACAAATAAGTAAACTGGAATTTACACCGGAGAAATATTTTTTTAACAATGAGGGGACACTTTTTTCTGCAGACAGATGAGTAAACCGAGTCTGTAGTTCGATTATGCCGAACGCTACAAAAATAGAAATAAAAAATAAATACATTTTGACTTATATCTCACGATTGGCAAGCCTCAAGCCCGCTATTTCGAGACCCAGCATCTTCAGCATTCGAAAAGACAATGATTCAGACCTGATGAGCTCTGTTTAAGGCCAAGATGCGGAAGATCACGACGATTATGCAGAACAACCGTGAAATTATGGAAACTAGCGTAATAGAAATAGCAGAGAAGTTTCTAACGACGAACTTCGAGATGTCTAAGGTTCCGAGGAGGTTGTTGCCAATTTTTTCCCCGCGCGGATTATTATGGCTCTCCTCTTGCCGCTGTTGGTCCCGGCGATGAGCGTGAAGGCGCTCCGAGAGACATCTGGACTTTTGGCCGTATCGATCGGCGACTCCCACATGCCATTCGACCTCCAACTCCTGGAGGCCCTTTTTTTCTAACTCTTCGGAATTCCGAGCCGTTTTTCATTTCCGAAGCACGGGCTGAGGAGATAAGACAGCCTGGCTGAGAGAATCATCCACCCACAGGGCGAGGCTCTGAATGTCATTTAACTATCATCCATCACTCGTGGACGTAGCTCGGTTATCCAACATCGCACATTAGCTGCTAGACATACAACCATTTTCGATCATTCCGAACCCGATGCGTATCATTTGTTGGCAACGTAGGTGGGTAGAGTAGCGTCCGGTGGCCAGAAAATTAAGGCGCGGATGAAGATCGCGAGGAATTGACAGTCGAGTTGAGTGACGATATTTTAAATCCTGGGTAGAGTTGAAGGTCGGCGATAGTTTCCTCAAAGTTCAGACAAAATCCCATGGAAAATTCATATGAGTACCTCAACACATGTTGCAGTCGATACTATATAGCGCATACTCATAAAATTAGGTTGACATGACTAAAAAAATCACGAAAATTCCTCAATTTTTCCGCAAACAATTACATACAACCCCTTAATATCGAATTTCAGTCCTTCAAAATAGATTGCACTAAATCCAATGATGCACTCAACGGCCCGAGACTATACCGTCTTGATTCCTGAAATTCAATTCCACAGTTTCGTTTCTCAATCCCGTGAATCGCCTTAAGATGAAGTCACTCAGAATCGAACCATCGCTGCGTTCGATTTCTATACAGAATGCAAAGATCATCGCCGCAGCACGGACGCTCTGAATACCATCGATTTCGGAACGTGGGGCCTAACTCAGCGCCTCACTGTCAAGTTTCTCAGTATATTGCACGACATTCCCGAACTAATCTCATATAACTTTCGACCCCTGAAGTTTCTCCCGGTATAGCCTGTGGCAGCCCTCGAACCCTTGTCCGAATATCGCCGTACGTTCGGTCTTGCAAAGACGGGAGACGAAAGGGTCAATAGGTCTCTGCCGCGTTGTCCCCCCAAGCCCTTAAGGTATCTTCCCAGATGTTCAGCTAAACGAAGCTTACGGGCTGAAGATAAAATAGGGCATTGATTCAATGAAAATATATTTTAAATACCTCAGTTACCAAATTATCATGGATTGTGATTGCCATCAAATATTAGAATTAATTGTAAATTGATAAAATCCAAATCCAGCCAAATTAAATTGAATTATGTATCATCATTGCAGAAATGTATACATTTTGCCGATGATTGATCATAGGCATAGTGATTGGTTCAAAAGAGTATTTTAAACTTACTTTTTAATTGAACAAATGCCAATTTCCGCTGACGCGGCTAAGAGCCACTATCAAACTTCAAAAACTTTGTTGTCCCTGGAATAATCAGCTTCTCGAAAAGCCTCTTCCCCCTCACCCCATTTAAATTAACAGACTTGCGGACAGTCCAAGCCACGGGACGACGCTATCCAAGTCTGCTGAACGACCAACGTGAGGTCCCAAAAGCAGTCTGCCACCACCTCGATCCCCAAAGCCATTTGCATATCGTCGTCTCGGACCAACGCCACTAACCGGAGCGAATTCATCAACGGACCGATTCATTAATCAAACCCGTGAGCTGATTCAATGAGGGGAGTTAATGTCGCGGTTAGGTTACCTCCCCCCCTTCGCCACGTGGCCTCAATGGAATCTTCATTAAGACGTGGAATTATCGGGCAAAGGACCAAGAGAGAGGTTGTGCAACTAGTAGAGTCCTTCGTACTCATCTTGGCGACGATCCTCGACGTTCTCTCGACCTCCACGTCGTTCTTCCACTCGTTTATCATTCAGTGCAACGACGCCACTCAGCCTCCCATCTCGTTCCATCCATCTTCGAGGCCATTTCCATTGCAACCATTCCAGACACGAATGAGACGCGGATCTGTGCGATCGAGCGTAACGCCATGTCGGCTGAGAGAGCGACGCGCCTGTTGCTACCATCCCACGTGATCTATCCAGTTTCGACTTAGACGTTTTCCAGCCGAAAACTCGAGAGATTCTAATAGTTTATTTCCCATTCGAAATTCGCAAAGTTTTCACCCTCGCGAATATTCGAGAAGCAAAATTGGTGCAAATCGCCCTGGTCACGTGCCTAACTTCACTCATGACTTCAATTGGTTCTGTCTCACTTCTTGTCATTGATATTCGATTCATCGTTGATTGGATTTTCTTTTCTCACATGCCAGTTACGACTTCAACGTTTTCCAGGCCAAAGCTTGAGACATTCCGATGGTTTCGCACCTTCAAGAGCCAAAGGAATTTTCGCTAGTCGACCAAGTCGAAGCGAAGAACGGCACGACAAAGACGAATCGGAAGCTGGATACGTGGACAATGGAATCATTCACGATTTTTCATGCACAAACGTTTACGTCGGATACACTCGAAAAACACGAAGACTGATCGATTGACTGACATCGAAGACTATTGTCATTCGACAATGCCGCGAGAGGAAATACGTGGGTATAGACATTTCGTTGAAAGGAATATTTGTTCCACCGAAAAAATTTCATTGAAAGGTTATATTCGGACCCTGTCCGAGATTCTATACCGGCGAAGAAAACCCGAACGAATATGTTTGATCCACGCAAAAGCATTCGAATCTTACTTCTATGTACGATTTTTATTTTCATTTCGATGTTTTTTCCATCGGAGGTTGAAATATGGAATAATAAACGTTTCATAGTTTTTCCGGAAAATATCGAATCGTCGAAAAACGTTTATTCCGGATGGAAACGTTTGAGGCCGCAGTTCGGGTGGTTATCCAATATTCCGCCTCGACCCAACGCGAGATTGATTGAATAAACCGTGGAGAAAAATAGACGGATAAATAGAGTTGACGATTGGAAACTTGATAAATCAACAACGGTTGGTAACCGTCGGATATCGAAAATCGTGGACGAGGGTTATACGCATAACAGTTATCCTAAAGCAAGACGGGGATTCATCCAAGCGGTTGGTGAAATCAAATTAGAGATTCAAGATTTATCCGGTTGAATGTGGTTGTTACGGTTGGAGTAGATCCAGCAGCGTATGATCCTAGATACCGGTTAGGAAACCTTATATTTGGTTAACGTCGAGACGGATTTCCGGAAACATCGTCGAAGCGTTATTGGCCAGGTCCTCGCATCGACGTCCAGTAACGGACGTCAAATATTGACATAAGACGGAAATAAAGATTCAGGAATCAAAAATTGGTGCAAAGCACCCCGGTCACGTTCCTAACTTATGTAATGGTTTTGTCTCAATTTTCGCCATTGATATTTGTTTCTCGGTTGGTTGGATTTTTTTTTTTACACGAGCTCGAACGTGAATCCGCTGAGTTTCAATGACACGTGAGATATGCGAATGATTGTACGACGTTGTGGGGACCGCGAGAAAACGGTGGTCGTTAGCGAGTCGCGTTTAATTGGAGACGAAAGTCGAGCTCGGTGGAAATGCTTTTACGCTTTGACAGAACGACAACCGCGAGCGGAGGGATATCTCCAGCCCCATTGCATAGTGTCTCGGTATTTATATGTGCTTGTTCGTTCTCTCTGCTGGTACCAATCCATTGTTTTTACTTCGCTGTAGATTTTCTCGGAGTCTTGTCATTCACTGTTCGTAACTCGTGATTATAGAGTGAGAAATTTTCCATAATTTTCTCGCCTCATTATATTATATTATCTTTATTCGCCTCAACTTAGAAAAAGATAAATTATTTCCGTCCCAATTGATTATCCATAATTTCCCACAATGCCCTCGACAAAATTGATCTCCACGAATTTTCGTTATCTCTCGTCATAAATAGCGACGATACTGTGCGCGATAAAGATTATATCCCGCGCGCGGTATGCGGAGTGGAATTTTAATTAGTAAAAATTGTCGGGTACTCTCAACGAGATATATATAATACGCGTTTGCCGAGCGCGTGATTATATTAATGAATGGTTTTACCTTCTTGAGGTCCTTGCTCGCGTCTGCTTCCTCGGCTTTTCTCTTCTCCACGAGCTTCGGTGATGGCACGACCATGGTTGGTTCCCTCAGGGGTTTCAGATCCACCTGAAAGCACGAAAGATTCGTTTGTTCGTCATTGAGCGTTTTCAACTCGAAACTTTGGACAAGTGCTTCGTAGACGATAAAGTTTGATTCGTCGGGACGAAAATTCGCGAACCAGCTGTGTTCGAGCCGATGCACGTGTCGAACGGCGGCGCCTTGGGCGTGGCTATATGGTTTCTAGGAATAAATGTGATCGAGCTTCGAACGGTGGAAGTCAATACTCGCCGGAGGCAACAGATTTCCGCGCACGTGACTGAGATGGGGAATGTCATTTGGAGAATTGAACAACCTACGGGAATATCTCTATCACAATTCTTCGGATACATTCATGGGCGATGTAATTTCTTACAGGTTGAAGCTTTCAATGCCAGCTTCGGCATTATTATGGTTAGGTTAGCTAGAAAAATTGGGGCTAAGTTTACGGAGTCTGTCTGACGATGTTCTGATTTCACAAAAAAATAGTAAAATCCAGAACGCATAAAAAATTCAAGCGTCCCTTAAGCTCAGTATTAATCGTCCCCTCCGTGCCATCCTCAGTACTATCTTCGCGGTTGGACCGACAAATTATTTTCATTGCATATTCAATTCACGTCATTCGACTATTCTAGACAGACATAACACATAACCAAGTCCCCATCCACCGACGAATCACATAAGGCTACCAATTATACCCAACTCATAAACAGTTTGCCCGTCCAAACTTTTGTTTACTTCCTTGTTTATTTTTTTCGTTGAAAAACCGGAGTATCAGGTGAAGTATGATAGGATTAGTTGCGCAGGAAACGTACAGAGGAAAAATAAGTTTTTCCCGGTAGTTCTATATAGATATATCCACGTCGTCGAGGAGTTTAGCCACCTGCCCGCGGTACCTCGCAACCCGTGTTACAGAAGAAGGGTCGCCGACGCGGAGGGTCTCCCTGACAACGCCCTTGCCTGCATTGCGGTGCTTATAACCACTACGGTAACCGGGATAGTTGCGTCTTTCTCACCCTCACCGGTGATTCAACTTTTCCGTCTGTGGTCGTGGGCGGGCTACCTGTATTTCGCTCGAACCGCGAGCGAGAAAGGGAGCGAAAGGTAGAAACAGGTAAGACGACGGCATTGAATCAACGCTTTAGATTCCTCCCGCAGATTTTGCATACGCAACGCAATTTCCGGCTTGCGTTGATGTACGAATTAGAATTTCAGATTGCACGCCCGTCGGTTAAAACGAATTTTCCGACAAATCGCCGACGAACGGTCTTTTGATGGATGTCTTCGAGGGCGTCAGCTGTTCAGGACCTCACGCGTATCAAAATAAAACGCGCGAGCTCTCCGATTGTCACAAATTACCCGCGCCGAAATAACACGGAGATATCCCAAAAACAGTCATCAAGAAAAATCGCCAATTACAACAAAGTTTTTGCGAAAAAGAAAAAAGCTCTGGAAAAACTTTTCCAAACGAATCTCACTCGAGTGGCGAGGGCAACCCCGCAACGGGCACACGGTGAGAAAACGCCGAGAGCAGAGCGCATGGGGTAAGCAGCCGGGCGAGGAAACGAGAAGTGATTTTAACGTTCGCGGAGACTCGTAGGGTCGTTATCGTTGGTCGGTGGTAACGTTGGGTAATATACGTATGCGAAACGGGGGAAACGCAAAGCGTGGAAACTGTGGGAAAGAATGTGAAAAAAAAAAAAATGGTTTGGGGTCCAGGGATGGTGAATCTGGCTCGATGAAAACCACCGGCGAAGCGGGAGAGAGCAAAGGGAACGGGAAGCGGTAGCGCGAACGTGGAAAATCAGAAGATTGTTTTCCGTGTATGATACGGTGGTTAGTGTGGATGTGGAGGAACCCAACAGAGTGCTCTAGTCCGCGGCAACGGCGATAGGCGTAACGATATTATCGTCGGTACGAGCATGGCTCTCTCCTTTCTCTTTCTCTTTCTCTCTCGGCATGTCGAGCCTCCCTTTAGGGCAGTTAAAACTATCGTAGCGAGTACACAGAGCAGCAACCCCTTGTTCTACTACCGGAAACCCGTGGACGAGAGTCGTTTTACTTTTACGAGTAATTTGCGCCCGAGCTCCATACCCGTTGCCTCACCAGCGCCATCCAATGCAGTTGCATCTCTCTTTCGGCCCTCGACGCGGGGCCCAGCCATAACGCGAGGTCGTTTAGACGCGTTTTCAACGGTGAAAAACCGGCGCAAGACCGGTGGTCGAAGCGCAGCTTTTCCCACTCGTTCTCTCTTTCTTTCTCTCGCACATACACACACACTTTTTACTTTGAAAGGAAAGAGCTTTGGCGTAATATACTCCGGACGACGAATATAAATTAGAGGGACTTTCTAGACCAAGGATTTTTCCACGTACAGTCGTGGTTGCGCGTAGCAATGAGGAAAGGTTTCACGAAGAACGATTGGTGATAAAGAAGCGAGCATTCTATTTCCCTCAGGAATCCAAAGTGTCGACGATACGAACCGCGATTTCGAGCGATCGTAATCGCCGGTTGGAATGGTCGTTCGAACGTTATTTAATGGCTTTATCGGATTTAGATTTGAAAAGAAAAAAAAACTATCGATTACGATTCTCGGTTTGAATAATATTCCGATGAATCGTAGAGACGGGATATTTAAAGCTAACGCATGGAATCGTAGAGACGAAGTGTCTAAAATTAACGGATGGAACTGGTCTGACCTCATGAATCCACGATTCGCTCATTTTCGACTAACTTTTTGCCCGACAATTCCTCCACTAAGACCTCAAGCTCGAAGGTCGATGCACATACCTCCGGCCCAAGACACAATCTATCCATCGATTTTTTCCTTCCCTAACCTACTCTCCTACATTCGAGTCGACTTTGCATTCTCTCCAGCAATCACCGCAAAAAAAAAAAAATTACCCAAGCATTTGCATTCCCCGGGTCAACCTAGTCCGGAAAGTACGGCTTTAGCGTCCAGTCGTATAATACTCGAAAGAATTGTGGGTCTAAGAAAGTGGTGCGGAGAGTACAACGACGCGAAAACGACGAAGAAAAAGAAAAACACGTCTGTTCACACTCCGCGCGGAGTTACTTGCTCGATTTGCCGTGTGCCGGCTGACCAAAGCTTGCTTTTTCCACTGGCTAATACCCAGGCGCTGGCTAGCCGTAGTAATGGTCACATCTGTGTCAGACGTACACGAAACGAAGTTGGCATTCGCAGTGAAGGATAAACGTGCGCTTTCGTTCGACCGGAAAACAGTTGGAACGGGAATAGAAATACGAATGGAGAACGGCGGGAGAGAAATAAAGGGAAGGAGTCGTTGTTTTTTTACGTCATTTTTCTTACTGAATGCCTGAGAGGTAATATCCGTGGTTTGGGAGCGATTTTTTTCCTTCTCAACCGCTGGAGTTGGGATACCATCAATTTCAAAAATTAGATTCAATCAGATTCCGGTAATTGAGATTGTAAACATTGCTTCAAAACACAGAGATGCCGGAAATTGTCCATGCGGGGTGAAATAAACGCGATTAATCCCCCTAAATAAGGTCATTTTGAGAAAAAACGTTATAAGTCCATCGTTTTTCTTTGAAAAAAAAAAACAACACGACTCTTGATCAGGAATGAGCATCCAATCAATGAAAATGTATTTGAATGTAATTGAAGCCTGAGAAATAGAGTTGAAAACAATGCGTTTTCAGGGATAAAAACCAAGAAATAGTCAGACATCCACGTGACAAAGAGTTTTGAACGTGCGCCCAAGCCGACGACGACGAACTCCGTCGTTTTTTTCAAATCGTGTCTTCCACGAAGCTCGAGACGTCTCGTCTGCACGAACCTTTCCCACTCGACCGAACGCCCAAGGCCCTTTTTCCCAAGCCCCCACGAGACGTCACAATCCGACCAATTTCGCATCTACGCTTCTTCCAATCGTCAACCCTCGCTATAAATATATGTCATCCACGTTATACAGTCAATCGTCGCCTAAATTCCAGCCTCGCGACTCGACAAACAATTTGCATCTAAAATCCCTTCAACGGTTCAATCACCCGAGTCTGATAGCTACAGTTTATAAGCCCCATCGTAAAATTACGATCGCAAATTATTTACAAAGTTTTTATGGCGAATAAAAAATTTTAGTAATTCAGGAAAAATTTATTATCCAATGATAAAGGGGGAAAAGTTATGGGCGACAGCACTGTATGTCGCAGAATGAGGAAGTACGTCAGAATTCGAACGAGATATCAAGAATATTCGTCCCGAACCATCCCGGCGGCGTCAGCGAGCTACCGGCGTCGACCGGCGTCGATATTATTAACGACGATGGCCGGTCATATCCGCTGATTGAATTATTCCGAAATCGATCTCCAGCCCCCTCACCTCCCAACATGCGCCGTGCTCGAATACATATTTCCGTATACATCGTTTCGTGCCCAGTTTCCTTCGATGTTTACCCGTCCTTTTCGTCCCCATACGTTACTACGTGCTGTGATAGATAAGCCGCTAACACGTGAAAAAGAAAACTGTATCAAGCAAATGGATTCTGTCGGTGCCAGCAGCGGCGGACCAGAAGTCGAAGGTTCTCGCTTGCACGATCATTCGACGGTGCCCCCGAGGTTCGTTTTCAGTGCCAGACTTCATCTTCTGGCAGTCTCTTCCACTGGGTCGAACTTTCATCTCGTTTTTTATTTTTTTTGGCTTTTTTAAATCGAACCTTCGTGTCTCGTACTTTTGTTTCCATTTAACTTTTTGACGTCTGTCACGTCTATGAATCGAAAGTGACCTTAATTCTCGGGTTTCGATGGGAGACGGTGGTAAATTATTTTCGTTGCAATCGTTATCAACGTCTGGGGGTAAAAAAATTTTTTTGATATCAGATCTTAGGTTGAAATAATAATATTACCATTGTCTAAATATTTTTTCATTTGAAAAAAGTCTAAAGCTTGATAAGGCTCCGTACTAAATGTGTATAAGGGTCCTATTTTGTAACTCTAATGGCGATGTAATAAAAAAAAATTAGAATGTCGCGTTATTTTCCGGTCACAAAACTTGAACATGCCCCTTAACTCGATCTTCAGCCCGGCCAGACACCACGGGCGATTTCTCTCGCCCGTCAATCGATCTCTTCGCTAACCACAAACTCAAACAACCTTTTTCACACCCGCCGAGACAGGCGTCCCTTTCCAACTGCTCTCCCAACTCCATCTTCCTTTCCGTCCAACTTTTTCTCAATTTTTTCTCATTTTCCCGCTGAGCCAGACAACATCACGCCCTTTGTTACGATCTATCTCCACGGGTTGAGAAAGAAAACAGGCGCATCTCGCGATAGAACGAAGACTCGAAATTTTGTTTTTTAGATTTCCGTAGCCTGAAATGGAGCCCTTATTGAATCTCTCGTGTGTCTGTCCGTCATAGAATTTTGACATAGAAATTCGGAATTTGGCATAATGTATCTTTTATGACCGTCAAATTCTTGAAATTAAAAAAAAATAGGGAATACAACGCCGCACTTGAAGTTTACAGAAAAATTATGACGCGAGTTCTAGGTCACCTAGATTTTAAGAAATTCATTCAAATTCATTTCCAACATTTCTTTCTTTTCTTCTTTACTTTTCCGTCAAATATTCGCCCTTTTTCGCTTTTACCTCAATCACTGTCCTCCCAGCTCTTGGTTTCATATCGACAATGCGAAAACGTTCTCGCGCGGTTTAACTCTGGCGAAAACGTCGGATGGTCTGTCGGGAAAAGGTTGGAAACCGACGATGGAACAGGACGGCTACCAAACGAGCAGAAACGAAGTAGTACTCGTTTCCTCACCGACACGGGAAGACAATGATCTCTCCCTTCCCCACACTTATCCTCGGTTTGATGCGGCTTTGCACCAAGACTTTTCCGACCATCGGTGCCCCGCAAAGACCACTTGTTTCCGCACAACGTTCATACACGTCTCTCCGTCTCTCCCTTTTCCCACCCTTTCGCTTCATCCACTATTCTTCCCGTCCTTCCGTCCCTTCCGCTCGGTCCCGCGGATCTCCGTC
>CAXAQZ010001275.1:0-5000 GCA_963971145.1 Sussaba pulchella
TGAGTTGACGCGTAGACCGACCGCACTCGGAAATAATCCACGCGTAGACCGACCGCGACCAGAGTTGTTCGACGCGTAGACCGATCGCATGTACATTGAGTTGACGCGTAGACCGATCGCACTCGGGAATAATCCACGCGTAGACCGACCGCGACCAGAGTTGTTCGACGCGTAGACCGATCGCTTTCTCGAAAAGTAAAAAAACATAACTTTCTTCTTATCGCATTAACGTGACAATCAATATCAAAACGTGGTTAAAAAATTTTTTTTCAAATAATTTTTTCATCGAAATGAAATAAATAAAACTTCATTTTTCGACCGTAGATCGACCGCTTTTTCTTGAAACCAAAAAAAAAAAAAAAAAATTCGTTTGTAAAATAATAAGAACATTAAAATTATTCCAGGCGTAGACCGATCGGTTTTCTGAAATTCGAAAAAAAAAAAATTTTTTTCATGAAACGCGAAAACCATTTTGACCTAAAATTTATTCTAATAAATTGATGAAAAAAATTGGTATCGAAAAACGAAAGAGGATTTTAAAATCCACACGTAGACCGATCGCATGTACATTGAGTTTACGCGTAGACCGACCGCACTCGGGAATAATCCACGCGTAGACCGACCGCGACCAGGGTTGTTCGACGCGTAGACCGATCGCATGTACATTGGGTTGACGCGTAGACCGATCGCCCTCGGAAATAATCCACGCGTAGACCGACCGCGACCAGAGTTGTTCGACGCGTAGACCGATCGCATTCTCGAAAAGTAAAAGAACATAACTTTCTTCTTATCGCATTAACGCAACGATCAATATCAAAACGTGCTTAAAAATTTTTTTTTTAAAATTATTTTTCCATCGGAATAAAATGAATAAACCTTAAATTTTTACCCGTAGATCGACCTTTTTTTCTTGAACCCAAAAAAAAAAAAAAAAAATTCGGTTGTAAAATAATAAGAACATTAAAATGATTCCAGGCGTAGACCGATCGGTTTTTTTGAAATTCGAAAATGAAGAAAAAAATTTTTCATGAAACGCGAAAAAAAATTTGACCTAAAATTTATTCTAATGAATTGATGAAAAAAATTGATATCGAAAAACGAAAGAGTAATTTGAAATCCACACGTAGACCGATCGCATGTATATTGAGTTGACGCGTAGACCGACCGCACTCGGAAATAATCCACGCGTAGACCGACCGCGACCAGAGTTGTTCGACGCGTAGACCGATCGCATGTACATTGAGTTGACGCGTAGACCGATCGCACTCGGGAATAATCCACGCGTAGACCGACCGCGACCAGAGTTGTTCGACGCGTAGACCGATCGCTTTCTCGAAAAGTAAAAAAACATAACTTTCTTCTTATCGCATTGACGTGACAATCAATATCAAAACGTGGTTAAAAAATTTTTTTTCAAATTATTTTTTCATCGAAATGAAATAAATAAACCTTCATTTTTCGACCGTAGATCGACCGCTTTTTCTTGAAACCAAAAAAAAAAAAAAAAATTCGTTTGTAAAATAATAAGAACATTAAAATTATTCCAGGCGTAGACCGATCGGTTTTCTGAAATTCGAAAATGAAGAAAAAAAATTTTCATGTAACGCGAAAAAAAATTTGACCTAAAATTTATTCTAATGGATTGATGAAAAAAATTGATATCGAAAAACGAAAGAGGAATTTAAAATCCACACGTAGACCGATCGCATGTACATTGAGTTGACGCGTAGACCGACCGCACTCGGGAATAATCCACGCGTAGACCGACCGCGACCAGAGTTGTTCGACGCGTAGACCGATCGCTTTCTCGAAAAGTAAAAAAACATAACTTTCTTCTTATCGCATTAACGTAACAATCAATATCTAAACGTGGTTAAAAAGTTTTTTTAAAAATTATTTTTTCATCGAAATGAAATAAATAAACCTTCATTTTTCGACCGTAGATCGACCGCTTTTTCTTGAAACCAAACAAAAAAAAAAAAAATTCGTTTGTAAAATAATAAGAACATTAAAATTATTCCAGGCGTAGACCGATCGGTTTTTCTGAAATTCGAAAAAAAAAAAATTTCTTTCATGAAACGCGAAAACCATTTTGACCTAAAATTTATTCTAATAAATTAATGAAAAAAAATTGGTATCGAAAAACGAAAGAGGATTTTAAAATCCACACGTAGACCGATCGCGTGTACATTGAGTTTACGCGTAGACCGACCGCACTCGGGAATAATCCACGCGTAGACCGACCGCGACCAGAGTTGTTCGACGCGTAGACCGATCGCATGTACATTGGGTTGACGCGTAGACCGATCGCCCTCGGAAATAATCCACTCGTAGACCGACCGCGACCAGAGTTGTTCGACGCGTAGACCGATCGCATTCTCGAAAAGTAAAAGAACATAACTTTCTTCTTATCGCATTAACGTAACGATCAATATCGAAACGTGCTTAAAAATTTTTTTTTTTTAATTATTTTTCCATCGGAATGAAATGAATAAACCTTAAATTTTTACCCGTAGATCGACCTTTTTTTCTTGAACCCAAAAAAAAAAAAAAAAATTCGGTTGTAAAATAATAAGAACATTAAAATGATTCCAGGCGTAGACCGATCGGTTTTTTTGAAATTCGAAAATGAAGAAAAAATTTTTTCATGAAACGCGAAAAAAAATTTGACCTAAAATTTATTCTAATGAATTGATGAAAAAAATTGATATCGAAAAACGAAAGAGGAATTTAAAATCCACACGTAGACCGATCGCATGTATATTGAGTTGACGCGTAGACCGACCGCACTCGGAAATAATCCACGCGTAGACCGACCGCGACCAGAGTTGTTCGACGCGTAAACCGATCGCATGTACATTGAGTTGACGCGTAGACCGATCGCACTCGGGAATAATCCACGCGTAGACCGACCGCGACCAGAGTTGTTCGACGCGTAGACCGATCGCTTTCTCGAAAAGTAAAAAAACATAACTTTCTTCTTATCGCATTAACGTAACAATCAATATCAAAACGTGGTTAAAAAATTTTTTTTCAAATTATTTTTTCATCGAAATGAAATAAATAAACCTTCATTTTTCGACCGTAGATCGACCGCTTTTTCTTGAAACCAAAGAAAAAAAAAAAAAATTCGTTTGTAAAATAATAAGAACATTAAAATTATTCCAGGCGTAGACCGATCGGTTTTTCTGAAATTCGAAAAAAAAAAAAATTTCTTTCATGAAACGCGAAAACCATTTTGACCTAAAATTTATTCTAATAAATTGATAAAAAAAAATTGGTATCGAAAAACGAAAGAGGATTTTAAAATCCACACGTAGACCGATCGCATGTACATTGAGTTGACGCGTAGACCGACCGCACTCCGGAATAATCCACGCGTAGACCGACCGCAACCAGAGTTGTTCGACGCGTAGACCGATCGCATGTACATTGAGTTGACGCGTAGACCGATCGCCCTCGGAAATAATCCACGCGTAGACCGACCGCGACCAGAGTTGTTCGACGCGTAGACCGATCGCATTCTCGAAAAGTAAAAGAACATAACTTTCTTCTTATCGCATTAACGTAATAATCAATATCAAAACGTGCTTAAAAATTTTTTTTTTTAAATTATTTTCCATCGGAATGAAATGAATAAACCTTAAATTTTTACCCGTAGATCGACCTTTTTTTCTTGAACCCAAAAAAAAAAAAAAAATTCGGTTGTAAAATAATAAGAATATTAAAATGATTCCAGGCGTAGACCGATCGGTTTTTTTGAAATTCAAAAATGAAGAAAAAAATTTTTCATGAAACGCGAAAACCAATTTGACCTAAAATTTATTCTAATGAATTGATGAAAAAAATTGATATCGAAAAACGAAAGAGGAATTTAAAATCCACACGTAGACCGATCGCATGTATATTGAGTTGACGCGTAGACCGACCGCACTCGGAAATAATCCACGCGTAGACCGACCGCGACCAGAGTTGTTCGACGCGTAGACCGATCGCATGTACATTGAGTTGACGCGTAGACCGATCGCACTCGGGAATAATCCACGCGTAGACCGACCGCGACCAGAGTTGCTCGACGCGTAGACCGATCGCTTTTTCGAAGAGTAAAAGAAAATAACTTTCTTCTTATCGTATTAATGTAACAATCAATATCAAAACGTGGTTAAAAAATTTTTTTTTTCCAAATTGTTTTTTCATCGAAATGAAATAAATAAACCTTCATTTTTTACCCGTAGATCGACCGCTTTTTCTTGAAACCAAAAAAAAAAAAAAAATTTCGTTTGTAAAATAATAAGAACATGAAAATTATTCCAGGCGTAGACCGATCGGTTTTTCTGAAATTCGAAAGAAAAAAAATTTTCTTCATGAAACGCGAAAACCATTTTGACCAAAAATTTATTCTAATAAATTGATGAAAAAAAATTGGTATCGAAAAACTCGCTTTCTCGAAAAGTAAAAGAACATAACTTCCTTCTTATCGCATTAACGTAACAATCAATATCAAAACGTGCTTAAAAATTTTTTTTTTCAAATTATTTTTCCATCGGAATGAAATGAATAAACCTTAAATTTTTACCCGTAGATCGACCGCTTTTTCTTAAACCCGAAAAGAAATAAAAAAATTTGGTTGTAAAATAATAAGAACATTAAAATTATTCCAGGGGTAGACCGATCGGTTTTTTTGAAATTCGAAAAAAAAAATTTTTTTTTTCATGAAACGCGAAAATTAATTTTACCTTAAATTTGTTCTAATAAATTGATGAAAGAAATTGGTATCGAAAAACGAAAGAGGAATTTCAAATCCACGCGTAGACCGACCGCGGGCAGAGTTGTTCGTTGCGTAGACCGATCGCATGTACATTGAGTTGACGCGTAGACCGATCGCACTCGGAAATAATCCATCCGCAGACCGACCGCGACCAGGGTTGTTCGACGCGTAGACCGATCGCTTTTTCGAAAAGTAAAAGAACATAACTTTCTTCTTATCGCATTAACGTAAC
>CAXAQZ010001275.1:15000-17021 GCA_963971145.1 Sussaba pulchella
GTAAACGGTGGACGAGCGAACCCGCCACCGATTGGTTTTGATCTAATAAAAGCGTTCCTCTCCATCTCTGGTCGGAACTCTGGTTTGCATGTATTAGCTCTAGAATTACCACAGTTATCCAAGTAAATGTGTGTACGATCTAAGGAACCATAACTGATTTAATGAGCCATTCGCGGTTTCACCTTAATACGGCATGTACTGAGACATGCATGGCTTAATCTTTGAGACAAGCATATGACTACTGGCAGGATCAACCAGGGAGCTTCGTTCGAAATTTATCTCACGAGATAGCTCAGGAATATCGACCGTTAGATCTTTATACCTTTTCGTTTCTCGAAGTGTTTTTTCCCCAGATACTCGACGAGGAGTGACTGGGGACACTCTTTGTTCATTTAAAATTTTTAATTTATTTATTTTCGACTCGGTTGCGGTGTCTTTCACAATGAAAAAGACCCTTGACAACTCAGCCACGGATTGCATCATTCTATCCTTCCTCCTTCTTCCTTCTCATATATTTATTTCTTATTATTGTGCGAACCCGCTATCGCACTCTCGTCAATTTTCTCGTTTATAAAACCACATAAACTCTTATATAATGCTGGAAATTTTATATTCTCAGCGTCTCGACGTGCCCTCTTTTGAGGCACGTATTTTTGTATTTATGTTTGCAATATATCAGGAATTCATGGTGAAGTCCATCATTCATATTGATATTCTCGCCCGGAACAGGGTGAGTCGATGCTCGGTATAAGTTTATTAACAACTCGTGTTGAAAAACTTTCATCGCCGTAGCGTGTACCACGTAAGAGCCATTTGGTCATAGACGCCGACTCGTGGTAATGCTGAGTTATAGTATGTAACCGATGATCGGACGGTAAGCGGTGACCGAACCGTCGCCTCGACTCCTCTTATAGTACCGAGCTGGGGCGCCTGCGGTTCGGCGAACGACGGCTTATACATGGGGCGCAGGGCGGCCGTACTAGCGTTGAACGGCCCGGACGGGCTCCGTGCGCTCGGACTTAGAAAAAAAACGGGCGTCAAAAACACGAAAATGTTCGCCTCGTTGGAAATGGAGTAATGAAATGATGGAATCGTCGCTACAAGGTTATAACATTTTAAACATGATAAGTCATCATTTATATATATATTTGATTTTACCAAAATTTTTCCGAATCTAATTGCTCAAAAAACAAAAAAAAATAATTACCGTCTATTTCAAATTTTTAATGATTCAATTTATGCGAAAAAGATAGAATCTTATATAAACAGTATGGAAAGTAAGATTGATAAAGTCGACTATATTAATTTATCGAATAACGATGAATAAAATTTGACGCGTAGACCGATCGCTCGTTTATAAAATTCTAAAAATTCAAAAATTCTTGTTAAACGTGAACAACGTTATGAATTGTAATTGAATCGAAAAAGTTTGTTTTGACAATAAAAACCGATCAACGATAAGTGAATTTTGAATCCACACGTAGACCGATCGCATGTACATTGAGTTGACGCGTAGACCGACCGCACTCGAAAATAATCCACGCGTAGACCGACCGCGACCGGAGTTGTTCGACGCGTAGACCGATCGCATGTACATTGAGTTGACGCGTAGACCGACCGCACTCGGGAATAATCCACGCGTAGACCGACCGCGACCAGAGTTGTTCGACGCGTAGACCGATCGCTTTCTCGAAAAGTAAAAAAACATAACTTTCTTCTTATCGCATTAACGTAACAATCAATATCGAAACGTGGTTAAAAAGTTTTTTTAAAAATTATTTTTTCATCGAAATGAAATAAATAAACCTTCATTTTTCGACCGTAGATCGACCGCTTTTTCTTAAAACCAAACAAAAAAAAAAAAAAATTCGTTTGTAAAATAATAAGAACATTAAAATTATTCCAGGCGTAGACCGATCGGTTTTTCTGAAATTCGAAAAAAAAAAAAATTTCTTTCATGAAACGCGAAAACCATTTTGACCTAAAATTTATTCTAATAAATTAATGAAAAAAAATTGGTA
>CAXAQZ010001276.1:0-53132 GCA_963971145.1 Sussaba pulchella
GTAAGTATAAGTGTAAGTGTAATTGTAAGCGTAAGTGTAAGTGTAAGTGTAAGTGTAGGGAAAAGTGTAAGTGTAAGTGTAAGTGTAAGTGTAAGTGTAAGTGTAAGTGTAAGTGTAAGTGTGAGTGTGAGTGTGAGTGTGAGTGTACGTGTAAGTGTAAGTGTAAGTGTAAGTGTAAGTGTAAGTGTAAGTGTTAGTGTAAGTGTAAGTGTAAGTGTAAGTGTAAGTGTAAGTGTAAGTGTAAGTGTAAGTGTAAGTGTAAGTGTAAGTGTAAGTGTAAGTGTAAGTGTAAGTGTAAGTGTAAGTGTAAGTGTAAGTGTAAGTGTAAGTGTAAGTGTAAGTGTAAGTGTAAGTGTAAGTGTAAGTGTAATTGTAAGTGTAAAGGTAAGTGTAAGTGTAAGTGTGAGTGTAAGTGTAAGTGTAAGTGTAAGTGTAAGTGTAAGTGTGAGTGTAAGTGTAAGTGTAAGTGTAAGTGTAAGTGTAAGTGTAAGTGTAAGTGTAAGTGTAAGTGTAAGTGTAAGTGTATGTGTAAGTGTAAGTGTAAGTGTAAGTGTAAGTGTGAGTGTGAGTGTAAGTGTAAGTGTAAGTGTGAGTGTAAGTGTGAGTGTAAGTGTAAGTGTAGGTGTAAGTGTAAGTGTAAGTGTAAGTGTAAAGCTAAGTGTAAATGTAAGTGTAAGTGTAAGTGTAAGTGTAAGTGTAAAGCTAAGTGTAAATGTAAGTGTAAGTGTAAGTGTGATTGTAAGTGTAAGTGTAAGTGTAAGTGTAAGTGTAAGTGTAAGTGTAAGTGTAAGTGTAAGTGTAAGTGTAAGTGTAAGTGTAAGTGTAAGTGTAAGTGTAAGTGTAAGTGTAAGTGTAAGTGTAAGTGTAAGTGTAAGTGTAAGTGTAAGTGTAAGTGTAAGTGTAAGTGTAAGTGTAAGTGTAAGTGTAAGTGTAAGTGTAAGTGTAAGTGTAAGTGTAAGTGTAAGTGTAAGTGTAAGTGTAAGTGTCAGCGTAAGTGTAAGTGTAAGTGTAAGTGTAAGTGTAAGTGTAAGTGTGAGTGTAAGTGTAAGTGTGAGTGTGAGAGTAAGTGTAAGTGTAAGTGTAAGTGTAAGTGTAAGTGTAAGTGTAAGTGTAAGTGTAAGTGTAAGTGTAAGTGTAAGTGTAAGTGTAAGCGTAAGTGTAAGTGTAAGTGTAAGTGTAAGTGTAAGTGTAAGTGTAAGTGTAAGTGTAAGTGTGAGTGTAAGTGTAAGTGTAAGTGTAAGTGTAAGTGTAATTGTAGGTGTAAGTGTAAGTGTAAGTGTAAGTGTAAGTGTAAGTGTAAGTGTAAGTGTAAGTGTAAGTGTAAGTGTAAGTGTAAGTGTAAGTGTAAGTGTAAGTGTAAGTGTAAGTGTAAGTGTAAGTGTAAGTGTAAGTGTAAGTGTAAGTGTAAGTGTAAGTGTAAGTGTACGTGTAAGTGTAAGTGTGAGTGTAAATGTGAGTGTAAGTGTAAGTGTAAGTGTAAGTGTAAGTGTAAGTGTAAGTGTAAGTGTGAGTGTAAGTGTAAGTGTAAGTGTAAGTGTAAGTGTAAGTGTACGTGTAAGTGTAAGTGTAAGTGTAAGTGTAAGTGTAAGTGTAAGTGTAAGTGTAAGTGTAAGTGTAAGTGTAAGTGTAAGTGTAAGTGTAAGTGTAAGTGTAAGTGTAAGTGTGAGTGTAAGTGTAAGTGTGAGTGTAAGTGTAAGTGTAAGTGTAAGTGAAAGTGTAAGTGTAAGTGTAAGTGTAAGTGTAAGTGTAAGTGTAAGTGTAAGTGTAAGTGTAAGTGTAAGTGTAAGTGTAAGTGTAAGTGTAAGTGTAAGTGTAAGTGTAAGTGTAAGTGTGAGTGTAAGTGTAAGTGTAAGTGTAAGTGTAAGTGTAAGTGTAAGTGTAAGTGTAAGTGTAAGTGTAAGTGTAAGTGTAAGTGTAAGTGTAAGTGTAAGTGTAAGTGTAAGTGTAAGTGTAAGTGTAAGTGTAAGTGTAAGTGTAAGTGCAAGTGTAAGTATAAGTGTAAGTATAAGTGTAAGTGTAATTGTAAGCGTAAGTGTAAGTGTAATTGTAAGTGTAGGGAAAAGTGTAAGTGTAAGTGTAAGTGTAAGTGTAAGTGTAAGTGTAAGTGTAAGTGTGAGTGTGAGTGTGAGTGTACGTGTAAGTGTAAGTGTAAGTGTAAGTGTAAGTGTAAGTGTAAGTGTTAGTGTAAGTGTAAGTGTAAGTGTAAGTGTAAGTGTAAGTGTAAGTGTAAGTGTAAGTGTAAGTGTAAGTGTAAGTGTAAGTGTAAGTGTAAGTGTAAGTGTAAGTGTAAGTGTAAGTGTAAGTGTAAGTGTAAGTGTAAGTGTAAGTGTAAGTGTAAGTGTAAGTGTAATTGTAAGTGTAAAGGTAAGTGTAAGTGTAAGTGTGAGTGTAAGTGTAAGTGTAAGTGTAAGTGTAAGTGTGAGTGTAAGTGTAAGTGTAAGTGTAAGTGTAAGTGTAAGTGTAAGTGTAAGTGTAAGTGTAAGTGTAAGTGTAAGTGTAAGTGTAAGTGTAAGTGTAAGTGTAAGTGTAAGTGTGAGTGTGAGTGTAAGTGTAAGTGTAAGTGTGAGTGTAAGTGTAAGTGTAAGTGTAAGTGTAGGTGTAAGTGTAAGTGTAAGTGTAAGTGTAAAGCTAAGTGTAAATGTAAGTGTAAGTGTAAGTGTAAGTGTAAGTGTAAAGCTAAGTGTAAATGTAAGTGTAAGTGTAAGTGTGATTGTAAGTGTAAGTGTAAGTGTAAGTGTAAGTGTAAGTGTAAGTGTAAGTGTAAGTGTAAGTGTAAGTGTAAGTGTAAGTGTAAGTGTAAGTGTAAGTGTAAGTGTAAGTGTAAGTGTAAGTGTAAGTGTAAGTGTAAGTGTAAGTGTAAGTGTAAGTGTAAGTGTAAGTGTAAGTGTAAGTGTAAGTGTAAGTGTAAGTGTAAGTGTAAGTGTAAGTGTAAGTGTAAGTGTAAGTGTAAGTGTAAGTGTAAGTGTCAGCGTAAGTGTAAGTGTAAGTGTAAGTGTAAGTGTAAGTGTGAGTGTAAGTGTAAGTGTAAGTGTGAGTGTGAGAGTAAGTGTAAGTGTAAGTGTAAGTGTAAGTGTAAGTGTAAGTGTAAGTGTAAGTGTAAGTGTAAGTGTAAGTGTAAGTGTAAGTGTAAGTGTAAGCGTAAGTGTAAGTGTAAGTGTAAGTGTAAGTGTAAGTGTAAGTGTAAGTGTAAGTGTGAGTGTAAGTGTAAGTGTAAGTGTAAGTGTAAGTGTAATTGTAGGTGTAAGTGTAAGTGTAAGTGTAAGTGTAAGTGTAAGTGTAAGTGTAAGTGTAAGTGTAAGTGTAAGTGTAAGTGTAAGTGTAAGTGTAAGTGTAAGTGTAAGTGTAAGTGTAAGTGTAAGTGTAAGTGTAAGTGTAAGTGTAAGTGTACGTGTAAGTGTAAGTGTGAGTGTAAATGTGAGTGTAAGTGTAAGTGTAAGTGTAAGTGTAAGTGTAAGTGTAAGTGTAAGTGTGAGTGTAAGTGTAAGTGTAAGTGTAAGTGTAAGTGTAAGTGTACGTGTAAGTGTAAGTGTAAGTGTAAGTGTAAGTGTAAGTGTAAGTGTAAGTGTAAGTGTAAGTGTAAGTGTAAGTGTAAGTGTAAGTGTGAGTGTAAGTGTAAGTGTGAGTGTAAGTGTAAGTGTAAGTGTGAGTGAAAGTGTAAGTGTAAGTGTAAGTGTAAGTGTAAGTGTAAGTGTAAGTGTAAGTGTAAGTGTAAGTGTAAGTGTAAGTGTAAGTGTAAGTGTAAGTGTAAGTGTAAGTGTAAGTGTAAGTGTAAGTGTAAGTGTAAGTGTAAGTGTGAGTGTAAGTGTAAGTGTAAGTGTAAGTCTAAGTGTAAGTGTAAGTGTAAGTGTAAGTGTAAGTGTAAGTGTAAGTGTAAGTGTAAGTGTCATTGTAAGTGTAAGTGTAAGTGTAAGTGTCAGTGTAAGTGTAAGTGTAAGTGTTAGTGTAAGTGTAAGTGTAAGTGTAAGTGTAAGTGTAAGTGTAAGTGTAAGTGTAAGTGTAAGTGTAAAAGTAAGTGTAAGTGTAAGTGTAAGTGTAAGTGTAAGTGTAAGTGTAAGTGTAAGTGTAAGTGTAAGTGTAAGTGTAAGTGTAAGTGTAAGTGTAAGTGTAAAAGTAAGTGTAAGTGTAAGTGTAAGTGTAAGTGTAAGTGTAAGTGTAAGTGTAAGTGTAAGTGTAAGTGTAAGTGTAAGTGTAAGTGTAAGTGTAAGTGTAAGTGTAAGTGTAAGTGTAAGTGTAAGTGTAAGTGTAAGTGTAAGTGTAAGTTAAAGTGTAAGTGTGAGTGTAAGTGTAAGTCTAAGTGTAAGTTTAAGTGTAAGTGTAAGTGTAAGTGTAAGTGTAAGTGTAAGTGTAAGTGTAAGTGTAAGTGTAAGTGTAAGTGTAAGTGTAAGTGTAAGTGTAAGTGTAAGTGTAAGTGTAAGTGTAAGTGTAAGGGTAAGTGTAAGTTTAAGTGTAAGTGTAAAGGTAAGTGTAAGTGTAAGTGTGAGTGTAAGTGTAAGAGTAAGTGTAAGTGTAAGTGTAAGTGTAAGTGTAAGTGTAAGTGTAAGTGTAAGTGTGAGTGTGAGTGTAAGTGTAAGTGTAAGTGTAAGTGTAAGTGTAAGTGTAAGTGTAAGTGTAAGTGTAAGTGTAAGTGTAAGTGTAAGTGTAAGTGTAAGTGTAAGTGTAAGTGTAAGTGTAAGTGTAAGTGTAAGTGTAAGTGTAAGTGTAAGTGTAAGTGTAAGTGTAAGTGTAAGTGTAAGTGTAAGTGTAAGGCTGAGTGTAAATGTAAGTGTAAGTGTAAGTGTGATTGTAAGTGTAAGTGTAAGTGTAAGTGTAAGTGTAAGTGTAAGTGTAAGTGTAAGTGTAAGTGTAAGTGTAAGTGTAAGTGTAAGTGTAAGTGTAAGTGTAAGTGTAAGTGTAAGTGTAAGTGTAAGTGTAAGTGTAAGTGTAAGTGTAAGTGTAAGTGTAAGTGTAAGTGTAAGTGTAAGTGTAAGTGTAAGTGTAAGTGTAAGTGTAAGTGTAAGTGTAAGTGTAAGTGTAAGTGTAAGTGTAAGTGTAAGTGTAAGTGTAAGTGTAAGTGTAAGTGTAAGTGTAAGTGTAAGTGTAAGTGTAAGTGTAAGTGTAAGTGTAAGTGTAAGTGTAAGTGTAAGTGTAAGTGTAAGTGTAAGTGTAAGTGTAAGTGTAAGTGTAAGTGTAAGTGTAAGTGTAAGTGTAAGTGTAAGTGTAAGTGTAAGTGTAAGTGTAAGTGTAAGTGTAATTGTAAGTGTAAGTGTAAGTGTAAGTGTAAGTGTAAGTGTAAGTGTAAGTGTAAGTGTAAGTGTAAGTGTAAGTGTAAGTGTAAGTGTAAGTGTGAGTGTAAGAGTAAGTGTAAGTGTAAGTGTAAGTGTAAGTGTAAGTGTACGTGTAAGTGTGAGTGTAAGTGTAAGTGTAAGTGTGTTGTAAGTGTAAGTGTAAGTGTAAGTGTAAGTGTAAGTGTAAGTGTAAGTGTAAGTGTAAGTGTAAGTGTAAGTGTAAGTGTAAGTGTAAGTGTAAGTGTAAGTGTAAGTGTAAGTGTAAGTATAAGTGTAAGTGTAAGTGTAAGTGTAAGTGTAAGTGTAAGTGTGAGTGTAAGTGTGAGTGTGAGTGTGAGTGTGAGTTTAAGTGTAAGTGTAAGTGTAAGTGTGAGCGTAATTGTAAGTGTAAGTGTGAGTGTGAGTGTAAGTGTAAGTGTAAGTGTAAGTGTAAGTGTAAGTGTAAGTGTAAGTGTAAGTGTAAGTGTAAGTGTAAGTGTAAGTGTAAGTGTAAGTGTAAGTGTAAGTGTAAGTGTAAGTGTAAGTGTAAGTGTAAGTGTAAGTGTAAGTGTAAGTGTAAGTGTAAGTGTAAGTGTAAGTGTAAGTGTAAGTGTAAGTGTAAGTGTAAGTGTGAATGTAAGTGTAAGTGTAAGTGTAAGTGTAAGTGTAAGTGTAAGTGTAAGTGTAAGTGTAAGTGTAAGTGTAAGTGTAAGTGTAAGTGTAAGTGTAAGTGTAAGTGTAAGTGTAAGTGTAAGTGTAAGTGTAAGTGTAAGTGTAAGTGTAAGTGTAAGTGTAAGTGTAAGTGTAAGTGTAAGTGTAAGTGTAAGTGTAAGTGTAAGTGTAAGTGTAAGTGTAAGTGTAAGTGCAAGTGTAAGTGTAAGTGTAAGTGTAAGTGTAAGTGTAAGTGTAAGTGTAAGTGTAAGTGTAAGTGTAAGTGTAAGTGTAAGTGTAAGTGTAAGTGTAAGTGTAAGTGTAAGTGTAAGTGTAAGTGTAGGTGTAAGTGTAAGTGTAAGTGTAAGTGTAATTGTAAGTGTAAGTGTAAGTGTAAGTGTAAGTGTAAGTGTAAGTGTAAGTGTAAGTGTAAGTGTAAGTGTAAGTGTAAGTGTAAGTGTAAGTGTAAGTGTAAGTGTAAGTGTAAGTGTAAGTGTAAGTGTAAGTGTAAGTGTAAGTGTAAGTGTAAGTGTAAGTGTAAGTGTAAGTGTAAGTGTAAGTGTAAGTGTAAGTGTAAGTGTAAGTGTAAGTGTAAGTGTAAGTGTAAGTGTAAGTGTAAGTGTAAGTGTAAGTGTAAGTCTAAGTGTAAGTGTAAGTGTAAGTGTAAGTGTAAGGCTGAGTGTAAATGTAAGTGTAAGTGTAAGTGTGATTGTAAGTGTAAGTGTAAGTGTAAGTGTAAGTGTAAGTGTAAGTGTAAGTGTAAGTGTAAGTGTAAGTGTAAGTGTAAGTGTAAGTGTAAGTGTAAGTGTAAGTGTAAGTGTAAGTGTAAGTGTAAGTGTAAGTGTAAGTGTAAGTGTAAGTGTAAGTGTAAGTGTAA
Source organism: Sussaba pulchella (assembly GCA_963971145.1). NCBI lineage: Eukaryota > Metazoa > Arthropoda > Insecta > Hymenoptera > Ichneumonidae > Sussaba > Sussaba pulchella. Next base: position 6,772 of record CAXAQZ010001276.1, read on the forward strand.
GTGTAAGTGTAAGTGTAAGTGTAAGTGTAAGTGTAAGTGTAAGTGTAAGTGTAAGTGTAAGTGTAAGTGTAAGTGTAAGTGTAAGTGTAAGTGTAAGTGTAAGTGTAAGTGTAAGTGTAAGTGTAAGTGTAAGTGTAAGTGTAAGTGTAAGTGTAAGTGTAAGTGTAAGTGTAAGTGTAAGTGTAAGTGTAAGTGTAAGTGTAAGTGTAAGTGTAAGTGTAAGTGTAAGTGTAAGTGTAAGTGTAAGTGTAAGTGTAAGTGTAAGTGTAAGTGTAAGTGTAAGTGTAAGTGTAAGTGTAAGTGTAAGTGTAAGTGTAAGTGTAAGTGTAAGTGTAAGTGTAAGTGTAAGTGTAATTGTAAGTGTAAGTGTAAGTGTAAGTGTAAGTGTAAGTGTAAGTGTAAGTGTAAGTGTAAGTGTAAGTGTAAGTGTAAGTGTAAGTGTGAGTGTAAGAGTAAGTGTAAGTGTAAGTGTAAGTGTAAGTGTAAGTGTACGTGTAAGTGTGAGTGTAAGTGTAAGTGTAAGTGTGTTGTAAGTGTAAGTGTAAGTGTAAGTGTAAGTGTAAGTGTAAGTGTAAGTGTAAGCGTAAGTGTAAGTGTAAGTGTAAGTGTAAGTGTAAGTGTAAGTGTAAGTGTAAGTGTAAGTATAAGTGTAAGTGTAAGTGTAAGTGTAAGTGTAAGTGTAAGTGTGAGTGTAAGTGTGAGTGTGAGTGTGAGTGTGAGTTTAAGTGTAAGTGTAAGTGTAAGTGTAAGTGTGAGCGTAATTGTAAGTGTAAGTGTGAGTGTGACCGTAAGTGTAAGTGTAAGTGTAAGTGTAAGTGTAAGTGTAAGTGTAAGTGTAAGTGTAAGTGTAAGTGTAAGTGTAAGTGTAAGTGTAAGTGTAAGTGTAAGTGTAAGTGTAAGTGTAAGTGTAAGTGTAAGTGTAAGTGTAAGTGTAAGTGTAAGTGTAAGTGTAAGTGTAAGTGTAAGTGTAAGTGTAAGTGTAAGTGTAAGTGTGAATGTAAGTGTAAGTGTAAGTGTAAGTGTAAGTGTAAGTGTAAGTGTAAGTGTAAGTGTAAGTGTAAGTGTAAGTGTAAGTGTAAGTGTAAGTGTAAGTGTAAGTGTAAGTGTAAGTGTAAGTGTAAGTGTAAGTGTAAGTGTAAGTGTAAGTGTAAGTGTAAGTGTAAGTGTAAGTGTAAGTGTAAGTGTAAGTGTAAGTGTAAGTGTAAGTGTAAGTGTAAGTGTAAGTGTAAGTGTAAGTGTAAGTGTAAGTGTAAGTGTAAGTGTAAGTGTAAGTGTAAGTGTAAGTGTAAGTGTAAGTGTAAGTGTAAGTGTAAGTGTAAGTGTAAGTGTAAGTGTAAGTGTAAGTGTAAGTGTAAGTGTAAGTGTAAGTGTAAGTGTAAGTGTAAGTGTAAGTGTAAGTGTAAGTGTAATTGTAAGTGTAAAGGTAAGTGTAAGTGTAAGTGTGAGTGTAAGTGTAAGTGTAAGTGTAAGTGTAAGTGTGAGTGTAAGTGTAAGTGTAAGTGTAAGTGTAAGTGTAAGTGTAAGTGTAAGTGTAAGTGTAAGTGTATGTGTAAGTGTAAGTGTAAGTGTAAGTGTAAGTGTGAGTGTGAGTGTGAGTGTAAGTGTAAGTGTAAGTGTGAGTGTAAGTGTGAGTGTAAGTGTAAGTGTAGGTGTAAGTGTAAGTGTAAGTGTAAGTGTAAAGCTAAGTGTAAATGTAAGTGTAAGTGTAAGTGTAAGTGTAAGTGTAAGTGTAAAGCTAAGTGTAAATGTAAGTGTAAGTGTAAGTGTGATTGTAAGTGTAAGTGTAAGTGTAAGTGTAAGTGTAAGTGTAAGTGTAAGTGTAAGTGTAAGTGTAAGTGTAAGTGTAAGTGTAAGTGTAAGTGTAAGTGTAAGTGTAAGTGTAAGTGTAAGTGTAAGTGTAAGTGTAAGTGTAAGTGTAAGTGTAAGTGTAAGTGTAAGTGTAAGTGTAAGTGTAAGTGTAAGTGTAAGTGTAAGTGTAAGTGTAAGTGTAAGTGTAAGTGTAAGTGTAAGTGTAAGTGTAAGTGTCAGCGTAAGTGTAAGTGTAAGTGTAAGTGTAAGTGTAAGTGTGAGTGTAAGTGTAAGTGTGAGTGTGAGAGTAAGTGTAAGTGTAAGTGTAAGTGTAAGTGTAAGTGTAAGTGTAAGTGTAAGTGTAAGTGTAAGTGTAAGTGTAAGTGTAAGTGTAAGTGTAAGTGTAAGTGTAAGCGTAAGTGTAAGTGTAAGTGTAAGTGTAAGTGTAAGTGTAAGTGTAAGTGTAAGTGTGAGTGTAAGTGTAAGTGTAAGTGTAAGTGTAAGTGTAATTGTAGGTGTAAGTGTAAGTGTAAGTGTAAGTGTAAGTGTAAGTGTAAGTGTAAGTGTAAGTGTAAGTGTAAGTGTAAGTGTAAGTGTAAGTGTAAGTGTAAGTGTAAGTGTAAGTGTAAGTGTAAGTGTAAGTGTAAGTGTAAGTGTAAGTGTAAGTGTAAGTGTACGTGTAAGTGTAAGTGTGAGTGTAAATGTGAGTGTAAGTGTAAGTGTAAGTGTAAGTGTAAGTGTAAGTGTAAGTGTAAGTGTAAGTGTGAGTGTAAGTGTAAGTGTAAGTGTAAGTGTAAGTGTAAGTGTACGTGTAAGTGTAAGTGTAAGTGTAAGTGTAAGTGTAAGTGTAAGTGTAAGTGTAAGTGTAAGTGTAAGTGTAAGTGTAAGTGTAAGTGTAAGTGTAAGTGTAAGTGTAAGTGTAAGTGTAAGTGTAAGTGTAAGTGTGAGTGTAAGTGTAAGTGTGAGTGTAAGTGTAAGTGTAAGTGTAAGTGTAAGTGAAAGTGTAAGTGTAAGTGTAAGTGTAAGTGTAAGTGTAAGTGTAAGTGTAAGTGTAAGTGTAAGTGTAAGTGTAAGTGTAAGTGTAAGTGTAAGTGTAAGTGTAAGTGTAAGTGTAAGTGTAAGTGTGAGTGTAAGTGTAAGTGTAAGTGTAAGTGTAAGTGTAAGTGTAAGTGTAAGTGTAAGTGTAAGTGTAAGTGTAAGTGTAAGTGTAAGTGTAAGTGTAAGTGTAAGTGTAAGTGTAAGTGCAAGTGTAAGTATAAGTGTAAGTATAAGTGTAAGTGTAATTGTAAGCGTAAGTGTAAGTGTAATTGTAAGTGTAGGGAAAAGTGTAAGTGTAAGTGTAAGTGTAAGTGTAAGTGTAAGTGTAAGTGTAAGTGTGAGTGTGAGTGTGAGTGTACGTGTAAGTGTAAGTGTAAGTGTAAGTGTAAGTGTAAGTGTAAGTGTAAGTGTTAGTGTAAGTGTAAGTGTAAGTGTAAGTGTAAGTGTAAGTGTAAGTGTAAGTGTAAGTGTAAGTGTAAGTGTAAGTGTAAGTGTAAGTGTAAGTGTAAGTGTAAGTGTAAGTGTAAGTGTAAGTGTAAGTGTAAGTGTAAGTGTAAGTGTAAGTGTAAGTGTAAGTGTAAGTGTAAGTGTAATTGTAAGTGTAAAGGTAAGTGTAAGTGTAAGTGTGAGTGTAAGTGTAAGTGTAAGTGTAAGTGTAAGTGTGAGTGTAAGTGTAAGTGTAAGTGTAAGTGTAAGTGTAAGTGTAAGTGTAAGTGTAAGTGTAAGTGTAAGTGTAAGTGTAAGTGTAAGTGTAAGTGTAAGTGTGAGTGTGAGTGTAAGTGTAAGTGTAAGTGTGAGTGTAAGTGTAAGTGTAAGTGTAAGTGTAAGTGTAGGTGTAAGTGTAAGTGTAAGTGTAAGTGTAAAGCTAAGTGTAAATGTAAGTGTAAGTGTAAGTGTAAGTGTAAGTGTAAAGCTAAGTGTAAATGTAAGTGTAAGTGTAAGTGTGATTGTAAGTGTAAGTGTAAGTGTAAGTGTAAGTGTAAGTGTAAGTGTAAGTGTAAGTGTAAGTGTAAGTGTAAGTGTAAGTGTAAGTGTAAGTGTAAGTGTAAGTGTAAGTGTAAGTGTAAGTGTAAGTGTAAGTGTAAGTGTAAGTGTAAGTGTAAGTGTAAGTGTAAGTGTAAGTGTAAGTGTAAGTGTAAGTGTAAGTGTAAGTGTAAGTGTAAGTGTAAGTGTAAGTGTAAGTGTAAGTGTAAGTGTAAGTGTAAGTGTAAGTGTAAGTGTCAGCGTAAGTGTAAGTGTAAGTGTAAGTGTAAGTGTAAGTGTGAGTGTAAGTGTAAGTGTGAGTGTGAGAGTAAGTGTAAGTGTAAGTGTAAGTGTAAGTGTAAGTGTAAGTGTAAGTGTAAGTGTAAGTGTAAGTGTAAGTGTAAGTGTAAGTGTAAGTGTAAGTGTAAGCGTAAGTGTAAGTGTAAGTGTAAGTGTAAGTGTAAGTGTAAGTGTAAGTGTAAGTGTGAGTGTAAGTGTAAGTGTAAGTGTAAGTGTAAGTGTAATTGTAGGTGTAAGTGTAAGTGTAAGTGTAAGTGTAAGTGTAAGTGTAAGTGTAAGTGTAAGTGTAAGTGTAAGTGTAAGTGTAAGTGTAAGTGTAAGTGTAAGTGTAAGTGTAAGTGTAAGTGTAAGTGTAAGTGTAAGTGTAAGTGTAAGTGTAAGTGTACGTGTAAGTGTAAGTGTGAGTGTAAATGTGAGTGTAAGTGTAAGTGTAAGTGTAAGTGTAAGTGTAAGTGTAAGTGTAAGTGTAAGTGTGAGTGTAAGTGTAAGTGTAAGTGTAAGTGTAAGTGTAAGTGTACGTGTAAGTGTAAGTGTAAGTGTAAGTGTAAGTGTAAGTGTAAGTGTAAGTGTAAGTGTAAGTGTAAGTGTAAGTGTAAGTGTAAGTGTAAGTGTAAGTGTGAGTGTAAGTGTAAGTGTGAGTGTAAGTGTAAGTGTAAGTGTAAGTGAAAGTGTAAGTGTAAGTGTAAGTGTAAGTGTAAGTGTAAGTGTAAGTGTAAGTGTAAGTGTAAGTGTAAGTGTAAGTGTAAGTGTAAGTGTAAGTGTAAGTGTAAGTGTAAGTGTAAGTGTAAGTGTAAGTGTAAGTGTGAGTGTAAGTGTAAGTGTAAGTGTAAGTGTAAGTGTAAGTGTAAGTGTAAGTGTAAGTGTAAGTGTAAGTGTAAGTGTAAGTGTCATTGTAAGTGTAAGTGTAAGTGTAAGTGTCAGTGTAAGTGTAATTGTAAGTGTAAGTGTGAGTGTGAGTGTAAGTGTAAGTGTAAGTGTAAGTGTAAGTGTAAGTGTAAGTGTAAGTGTAAGTGTAAGTGTAAGTGTAAGTGTAAGTGTAAGTGTAAGTGTAAGTGTAAGTGTAAGTGTAAGTGTAAGTGTAAGTGTAAGTGTAAGTGTAAGTGTAAGTGTAAGTGTAAGTGTAAGTGTAAGTGTGAATGTAAGTGTAAGTGTAAGTGTAAGTGTAAGTGTAAGTGTAAGTGTAAGTGTAAGTGTAAGTGTAAGTGTAAGTGTAAGTGTAAGTGTAAGTGTAAGTGTAAGTGTAAGTGTAAGTGTAAGTGTAAGTGTAAGTGTAAGTGTAAGTGTAAGTGTAAGTGTAAGTGTAAGTGTAAGTGTAAGTGTAAGTGTAAGTGCAAGTGTAAGTGTAAGTGTAAGTGTAAGTGTAAGTGTAAGTGTAAGTGTAAGTGTAAGTGTAAGTGTAAGTGTAAGTGTAAGTGTAAGTGTAAGTGTAAGTGTAAGTGTAAGTGTAAGTGTAAGTGTAAGTGTAGGTGTAAGTGTAAGTGTAAGTGTAAGTGTAATTGTAAGTGTAAGTGTAAGTGTAAGTGTAAGTGTAAGTGTAAGTGTAAGTGTAAGTGTAAGTGTAAGTGTAAGTGTAAGTGTAAGTGTAAGTGTAAGTGTAAGTGTAAGTGTAAGTGTAAGTGTAAGTGTAAGTGTAAGTGTAAGTGTAAGTGTAAGTGTAAGTGTAAGTGTAAGTGTAAGTGTAAGTGTAAGTGTAAGTGTAAGTGTAAGTGTAAGTGTAAGTGTAAGTGTAAGTGTAAGTGTAAGTGTAAGTGTAAGTGTAAGTGTAAGTGTAAGTCTAAGTGTAAGTGTAAGTGTAAGTGTAAGTGTAAGTGTAAGTGTAAGTGTAAGTGTAAGTGTAAGTGTAAGTGTAAGTGTAAGTGTAAGTGTAAGTGTAAGTGTAAGTGTAAGTGTAAGTGTAAGTGTAAGTGTAAGTGTAAGTGTAAGTGTAAGTGTAAGTGTAAGTGTAAGTGTAAGTGTAAGTGTAAGTGTAAGTGTAAGTGTAAGTGTAAGTGTAAGTGTAAGTGTAAGTGTAAGTGTAAGTGTAAGTGTAAGTGTAAGTGTAAGTGTAAGTGTAAGTGTAAGTGTAAGTGTAAGTGTAAGTGTAAGTGTAAGTGTAAGTGTAAGTGTAAGTGTAAGTGTAAGTGTAAGTGTAAGTGTAAGTGTAAGTGTAAGTGTAAGTGTAAGTGTAATTGTACGTGTAAGTGTAAGTGTAAGTGTAAGTGTAAGTGTAAGTGTAAGTGTAAGTGTAAATGTAAGTGTAAGTGTAAGTGTAAGTGTAAGTGTGAGTGTAAGAGTAAGTGTAAGTGTAAGTGTAAGTGTAAGTGTACGTGTAAGTGTGAGTGTAAGTGTAAGTGTAAGTGTGTTGTAAGTGTAAGTGTAAGTGTAAGTGTAAGTGTAAGTGTAAGTGTAAGTGTAAGTGTAAGTGTAAGTGTAAGTGTAAGTGTAAGTGTAAGTGTAAGTGTAAGTGTAAGTGTAAGTGTAAGTGTAAGTGTAAGTGTAAGTATAAGTGTAAGTGTAAGTGTAAGTGTAAGTGTAAGTGTAAGTGTGAGTGTAAGTGTGAGTGTGAGTGTGAGTGTGAGTTTAAGTGTAAGTGTAAGTGTAAGTGTGAGCGTAATTGTAAGTGTAAGTGTGAGTGTGACCGTAAGTGTAAGTGTAAGTGTAAGTGTAAGTGTAAGTGTAAGTGTAAGTGTAAGTGTAAGTGTAAGTGTAAGTGTAAGTGTAAGTGTAAGTGTAAGTGTAAGTGTAAGTGTAAGTGTAAGTGTAAGTGTAAGTGTAAGTGTAAGTGTAAGTGTAAGTGTAAGTGTAAGTGTAAGTGTAAGTGTAAGTGTAAGTGTGAATGTAAGTGTAAGTGTAAGTGTAAGTGTAAGTGTAAGTGTAAGTGTAAGTGTAAGTGTAAGTGTAAGTGTAAGTGTAAGTGTAAGTGTAAGTGTAAGTGTAAGTGTAAGTGTAAGTGTAAGTGTAAGTGTAAGTGTAAGTGTAAGTGTAAGTGTGAGTGTAAGTGTAAGTGTAAGTGTAAGTGTAAGTGTAAGTGTAAGTGTAAGTGTAAGTGTAAGTGTAAGTGTAAGTGTAAGTGTAAGTGTAAGTGTAAGTGTAAGTGTAAGTGTAAGTGTAAGTGTAAGTGTAAGTGTAATTGTAAGTGTAAGTGTAAGTGTAAGTGTAAGTGTAAGTGTAAGTGTAATTGTAAGTGTAAAGGTAAGTGTAAGTGTAAGTGTGAGTGTAAGTGTAAGTGTAAGTGTAAGTGTAAGTGTGAGTGTAAGTGTAAGTGTAAGTGTAAGTGTAAGTGTAAGTGTAAGTGTAAGTGTAAGTGTAAGTGTAAGTGTAAGTGTATGTGTAAGTGTAAGTGTAAGTGTAAGTGTAAGTGTGAGTGTGAGTGTAAGTGTAAGTGTAAGTGTGAGTGTAAGTGTGAGTGTAAGTGTAAGTGTAGGTGTAAGTGTAAGTGTAAGTGTAAGTGTAAAGCTAAGTGTAAATGTAAGTGTAAGTGTAAGTGTAAGTGTAAGTGTAAAGCTAAGTGTAAATGTAAGTGTAAGTGTAAGTGTGATTGTAAGTGTAAGTGTAAGTGTAAGTGTAAGTGTAAGTGTAAGTGTAAGTGTAAGTGTAAGTGTAAGTGTAAGTGTAAGTGTAAGTGTAAGTGTAAGTGTAAGTGTAAGTGTAAGTGTAAGTGTAAGTGTAAGTGTAAGTGTAAGTGTAAGTGTAAGTGTAAGTGTAAGTGTAAGTGTAAGTGTAAGTGTAAGTGTAAGTGTAAGTGTAAGTGTAAGTGTAAGTGTAAGTGTAAGTGTAAGTGTAAGTGTAAGTGTAAGTGTAAGTGTAAGTGTAAGTGTAAGTGTAAGTGTAAGTGTAAGTGTCAGCGTAAGTGTAAGTGTAAGTGTAAGTGTAAGTGTAAGTGTGAGTGTAAGTGTAAGTGTGAGTGTGAGAGTAAGTGTAAGTGTAAGTGTAAGTGTAAGTGTAAGTGTAAGTGTAAGTGTAAGTGTAAGTGTAAGTGTAAGTGTAAGTGTAAGTGTAAGCGTAAGTGTAAGTGTAAGTGTAAGTGTAAGTGTAAGTGTAAGTGTAAGTGTAAGTGTAAGTGTGAGTGTAAGTGTAAGTGTAAGTGTAAGTGTAAGTGTAATTGTAGGTGTAAGTGTAAGTGTAAGTGTAAGTGTAAGTGTAAGTGTAAGTGTAAGTGTAAGTGTAAGTGTAAGTGTAAGTGTAAGTGTAAGTGTAAGTGTAAGTGTAAGTGTAAGTGTAAGTGTAAGTGTAAGTGTAAGTGTAAGTGTAAGTGTACGTGTAAGTGTAAGTGTGAGTGTAAATGTGAGTGTAAGTGTAAGTGTAAGTGTAAGTGTAAGTGTAAGTGTAAGTGTAAGTGTAAGTGTAAGTGTGAGTGTAAGTGTAAGTGTAAGTGTAAGTGTAAGTGTAAGTGTACGTGTAAGTGTAAGTGTAAGTGTAAGTGTAAGTGTAAGTGTAAGTGTAAGTGTAAGTGTAAGTGTAAGTGTAAGTGTAAGTGTAAGTGTGAGTGTAAGTGTAAGTGTGAGTGTAAGTGTAAGTGTAAGTGTAAGTGAAAGTGTAAGTGTAAGTGTAAGTGTAAGTGTAAGTGTAAGTGTAAGTGTAAGTGTAAGTGTAAGTGTAAGTGTAAGTGTAAGTGTAAGTGTAAGTGTAAGTGTAAGTGTAAGTGTGAGTGTAAGTGTAAGTGTAAGTGTAAGTGTAAGTGTAAGTGTAAGTGTAAGTGTAAGTGTAAGTGTAAGTGTAAGTGTAAGTGTAAGTGTAAGTGTAAGTGTAAGTGTAAGTGTAAGTGTAAGTGTAAGTGTAAGTGTAAGTGCAAGTGTAAGTATAAGTGTAAGTATAAGTGTAAGTGTAATTGTAAGCGTAAGTGTAAGTGTAATTGTAAGTGTAGGGAAAAGTGTAAGTGTAAGTGTAAGTGTAAGTGTAAGTGTAAGTGTAAGTGTAAGTGTAAGTGTGAGTGTGAGTGTGAGTGTACGTGTAAGTGTAAGTGTAAGTGTAAGTGTAAGTGTAAGTGTAAGTGTTAGTGTAAGTGTAAGTGTAAGTGTAAGTGTAAGTGTAAGTGTAAGTGTAAGTGTAAGTGTAAGTGTAAGTGTAAGTGTAAGTGTAAGTGTAAGTGTAAGTGTAAGTGTAAGTGTAAGTGTAAGTGTAAGTGTAAGTGTAAGTGTAAGTGTAAGTGTAATTGTAAGTGTAAAGGTAAGTGTAAGTGTAAGTGTGAGTGTAAGTGTAAGTGTAAGTGTAAGTGTAAGTGTGAGTGTAAGTGTAAGTGTAAGTGTAAGTGTAAGTGTAAGTGTAAGTGTAAGTGTAAGTGTAAGTGTAAGTGTAAGTGTAAGTGTAAGTGTAAGTGTAAGTGTGAGTGTGAGTGTAAGTGTAAGTGTAAGTGTGAGTGTAAGTGTAAGTGTAAGTGTAAGTGTAGGTGTAAGTGTAAGTGTAAGTGTAAGTGTAAAGCTAAGTGTAAATGTAAGTGTAAGTGTAAGTGTAAGTGTAAGTGTAAAGCTAAGTGTAAATGTAAGTGTAAGTGTAAGTGTGATTGTAAGTGTAAGTGTAAGTGTAAGTGTAAGTGTAAGTGTAAGTGTAAGTGTAAGTGTAAGTGTAAGTGTAAGTGTAAGTGTAAGTGTAAGTGTAAGTGTAAGTGTAAGTGTAAGTGTAAGTGTAAGTGTAAGTGTAAGTGTAAGTGTAAGTGTAAGTGTAAGTGTAAGTGTAAGTGTAAGTGTAAGTGTAAGTGTAAGTGTAAGTGTAAGTGTAAGTGTAAGTGTAAGTGTAAGTGTAAGTGTAAGTGTAAGTGTAAGTGTAAGTGTAAGTGTAAGTGTCAGCGTAAGTGTAAGTGTAAGTGTAAGTGTAAGTGTAAGTGTGAGTGTAAGTGTAAGTGTGAGTGTGAGAGTAAGTGTAAGTGTAAGTGTAAGTGTAAGTGTAAGTGTAAGTGTAAGTGTAAGTGTAAGTGTAAGTGTAAGTGTAAGTGTAAGTGTAAGTGTAAGTGTAAGCGTAAGTGTAAGTGTAAGTGTAAGTGTAAGTGTAAGTGTAAGTGTAAGTGTAAGTGTGAGTGTAAGTGTAAGTGTAAGTGTAAGTGTAAGTGTAATTGTAGGTGTAAGTGTAAGTGTAAGTGTAAGTGTAAGTGTAAGTGTAAGTGTAAGTGTAAGTGTAAGTGTAAGTGTAAGTGTAAGTGTAAGTGTAAGTGTAAGTGTAAGTGTAAGTGTAAGTGTAAGTGTAAGTGTAAGTGTAAGTGTAAGTGTAAGTGTAAGTGTAAGTGTACGTGTAAGTGTAAGTGTGAGTGTAAATGTGAGTGTAAGTGTAAGTGTAAGTGTAAGTGTAAGTGTAAGTGTAAGTGTAAGTGTAAGTGTGAGTGTAAGTGTAAGTGTAAGTGTAAGTGTAAGTGTAAGTGTACGTGTAAGTGTAAGTGTAAGTGTAAGTGTAAGTGTAAGTGTAAGTGTAAGTGTAAGTGTAAGTGTAAGTGTAAGTGTAAGTGTAAGTGTAAGTGTAAGTGTGAGTGTAAGTGTAAGTGTGAGTGTAAGTGTAAGTGTAAGTGTAAGTGAAAGTGTAAGTGTAAGTGTAAGTGTAAGTGTAAGTGTAAGTGTAAGTGTAAGTGTAAGTGTAAGTGTAAGTGTAAGTGTAAGTGTAAGTGTAAGTGTAAGTGTAAGTGTAAGTGTAAGTGTAAGTGTAAGTGTAAGTGTAAGTGTAAGTGTAAGTGTAAGTGTAAGTGTAAGTGTAAGTGTGAGTGTAAGTGTAAGTGTAAGTGTAAGTGTAAGTGTAAGTGTAAGTGTAAGTGTAAGTGTAAGTGTAAGTGTAAGTGTCATTGTAAGTGTAAGTGTAAGTGTAAGTGTCAGTGTAAGTGTAAGTGTAAGTGTTAGTGTAAGTGTAAGTGTAAGTGTAAGTGTAAGTGTAAGTGTAAGTGTAAGTGTAAGTGTAAGTGTAAGTGTAAGTGTAAGTGTAAGTGTAAGTGTAAGTGTAAGTGTAAGTGTAAGTGTAAGTGTAAGTGTAAGTGTAAGTGTAAGTGTAAAAGTAAGTGTAAGTGTAAGTGTAAGTGTAAGTGTAAGTGTAAGTGTAAGTGTAAGTGTAAGTGTAAGTGTAAGTGTAAGTGTAAGTGTAAGTGTAAGTGTAAGTGTAAGTGTAAGTGTAAGTGTAAGTGTAAGTGTAAGTGTAAGTGTAAGTGTAAGTGTAAGTGTAAGTGTAAGTTAAAGTGTAAGTGTGAGTGTAAGTGTAAGTCTAAGTGTAAGTTTAAGTGTAAGTGTAAGTGTAAGTGTAAGTGTAAGTGTAAGTGTAAGTGTAAGTGTAAGTGTAAGTGTAAGTGTAAGTGTAAGTGTAAGTGTAAGTGTAAGTGTAAGTGTAAGGGTAAGTGTAAGTTTAAGTGTAAGTGTAAAGGTAAGTGTAAGTGTAAGTGTGAGTGTAAGTGTAAGAGTAAGTGTAAGTGTAAGTGTAAGTGTAAGTGTAAGTGTAAGTGTAAGTGTAAGTGTAAGTGTAAGTGTGAGTGTGAGTGTAAGTGTAAGTGTAAGTGTAAGTGTAAGTGTAAGTGTAAGTGTAAGTGTAAGTGTAAGTGTAAGTGTAAGTGTAAGTGTAAGTGTAAGTGTAAGTGTAAGTGTAAGTGTAAGTGTAAGTGTAAGTGTAAGTGTAAGTGTAAGTGTAAGTGTAAGTGTAAGGCTGAGTGTAAATGTAAGTGTAAGTGTAAGTGTGATTGTAAGTGTAAGTGTAAGTGTAAGTGTAAGTGTAAGTGTAAGTGTAAGTGTAAGTGTAAGTGTAAGTGTAAGTGTAAGTGTAAGTGTAAGTGTAAGTGTAAGTGTAAGTGTAAGTGTAAGTGTAAGTGTAAGTGTAAGTGTAAGTGTAAGTGTAAGTGTAAGTGTAAGTGTAAGTGTAAGTGTAAGTGTAAGTGTAAGTGTAAGTGTAAGTGTAAGTGTAAGTGTAAGTGTAAGTGTAAGTGTAAGTGTAAGTGTAAGTGTAAGTGTAAGTGTAAGTGTAAGTGTAAGTGTAAGTGTAAGTGTAAGTGTAAGTGTAAGTGTAAGTGTAAGTGTAAGTGTAAGTGTAAGTGTAAGTGTAAGTGTAAGTGTAAGTGTAAGTGTAAGTGTAAGTGTAAGTGTAAGTGTAAGTGTAAGTGTAAGTGTAAGTGTAAGTGTAAGTGTAAGTGTAAGTGTAAGTGTAAGTGTAAGTGTAAGTGTAAGTGTAAGTGTAATTGTAAGTGTAAGTGTAAGTGTAAGTGTAAGTGTAAGTGTAAGTGTAAGTGTAAGTGTAAGTGTAAGTGTAAGTGTAAGTGTAAGTGTAAGTGTAAGTGTAAGTGTGAGTGTAAGAGTAAGTGTAAGTGTAAGTGTAAGTGTAAGTGTAAGTGTACGTGTAAGTGTGAGTGTAAGTGTAAGTGTAAGTGTGTTGTAAGTGTAAGTGTAAGTGTAAGTGTAAGTGTAAGTGTAAGTGTAAGTGTAAGTGTAAGTGTAAGTGTAAGTGTAAGTGTAAGTGTAAGTGTAAGTGTAAGTGTAAGTATAAGTGTAAGTGTAAGTGTAAGTGTAAGTGTAAGTGTAAGTGTGAGTGTAAGTGTGAGTGTGAGTGTGAGTGTGAGTTTAAGTGTAAGTGTAAGTGTAAGTGTGAGCGTAATTGTAAGTGTAAGTGTGAGTGTGAGTGTAAGTGTAAGTGTAAGTGTAAGTGTAAGTGTAAGTGTAAGTGTAAGTGTAAGTGTAAGTGTAAGTGTAAGTGTAAGTGTAAGTGTAAGTGTAAGTGTAAGTGTAAGTGTAAGTGTAAGTGTAAGTGTAAGTGTAAGTGTAAGTGTAAGTGTAAGTGTAAGTGTAAGTGTAAGTGTAAGTGTAAGTGTAAGTGTAAGTGTGAATGTAAGTGTAAGTGTAAGTGTAAGTGTAAGTGTAAGTGTAAGTGTAAGTGTAAGTGTAAGTGTAAGTGTAAGTGTAAGTGTAAGTGTAAGTGTAAGTGTAAGTGTAAGTGTAAGTGTAAGTGTAAGTGTAAGTGTAAGTGTAAGTGTAAGTGTAAGTGTAAGTGTAAGTGTAAGTGTAAGTGTAAGTGTAAGTGTAAGTGTAAGTGTAAGTGTAAGTGTAAGTGTAAGTGTAAGTGTAAGTGATAGTGTAAGTGTAAGTGTAAGTGTAAGTGTAAGTGTAAGTGTAAGTGTAAGTGTAAGTGTAAGTGTAAGTGTAAGTGTAAGTGTAAGTGTAAGTGTAAGTGTAAGTGTAAGTGTAAGTGTAGGTGTAAGTGTAAGTGTAAGTGTAAGTGTAATTGTAAGTGTAAGTGTAAGTGTAAGTGTAAGTGTAAGTGTAAGTGTAAGTGTAAGTGTAAGTGTAAGTGTAAGTGTAAGTGTAAGTGTAAGTGTAAGTGTAAGTGTAAGTGTAAGTGTAAGTGTAAGTGTAAGTGTAAGTGTAAGTGTAAGTGTAAGTGTAAGTGTAAGTGTAAGTGTAAGTGTAAGTGTAAGTGTAAGTGTAAGTGTAAGTGTAAGTGTAAGTGTAAGTGTAAGTGTAAGTGTAAGTGTAAGTGTAAGTGTAAGTGTAAGTGTAAGTGTAAGTGTAAGTGTAAGTGTAAGTCTAAGTGTAAGTGTAAGTGTAAGTGTAAGTGTAAGGCTGAGTGTAAATGTAAGTGTAAGTGTAAGTGTGATTGTAAGTGTAAGTGTAAGTGTAAGTGTAAGTGTAAGTGTAAGTGTAAGTGTAAGTGTAAGTGTAAGTGTAAGTGTAAGTGTAAGTGTAAGTGTAAGTGTAAGTGTAAGTGTAAGTGTAAGTGTAAGTGTAAGTGTAAGTGTAAGTGTAAGTGCAAGTGTAAGTGTAAGTGTAAGTGTAAGTGTAAGTGTAAGTGTAAGTGTAAGTGTAAGTGTAAGTGTAAGTGTAAGTGTAAGTGTAAGTGTAAGTGTAAGTGTAAGTGTAAGTGTAAGTGTAAGTGTAAGTGTAAGTGTAAGTGTAAGTGTAAGTGTAAGTGTAAGTGTAAGTGTAAGTGTAAGTGTAAGTGTAAGTGTAAGTGTAAGTGTAAGTGTAAGTGTAAGTGTAAGTGTAATTGTAAGTGTAAGTGTAAGTGTAAGTGTAAGTGTAAGTGTAAGTGTAAGTGTAAGTGTAAGTGTAAGTGTAAGTGTAAGTGTAAGTGTAAGTGTAAGTGTGAGTGTAAGAGTAAGTGTAAGTGTAAGTGTAAGTGTAAGTGTACGTGTAAGTGTGAGTGTAAGTGTAAGTGTAAGTGTGTTGTAAGTGTAAGTGTAAGTGTAAGTGTAAGTGTAAGTGTAAGTGTAAGTGTAAGTGTAAGTGTAAGTGTAAGTGTAAGTGTAAGTGTAAGTGTAAGTGTAAGTGTAAGTGTAAGTGTAAGTATAAGTGTAAGTGTAAGTGTAAGTGTAAGTGTAAGTGTAAGTGTGAGTGTAAGTGTGAGTGTGAGTGTGAGTGTGAGTTTAAGTGTAAGTGTAAGTGTAAGTGTGAGCGTAATTGTAAGTGTAAGTGTGAGTGTGACCGTAAGTGTAAGTGTAAGTGTAAGTGTAAGTGTAAGTGTAAGTGTAAGTGTAAGTGTAAGTGTAAGTGTAAGTGTAAGTGTAAGTGTAAGTGTAAGTGTAAGTGTAAGTGTAAGTGTAAGTGTAAGTGTAAGTGTAAGTGTAAGTGTAAGTGTAAGTGTAAGTGTAAGTGTAAGTGTAAGTGTAAGTGTAAGTGTAAGTGTAAGTGTAAGTGTAAGTGTAAGTGTAAGTGTAAGTGTGAATGTAAGTGTAAGTGTAAGTGTAAGTGTAAGTGTAAGTGTAAGTGTAAGTGTAAGTGTAAGTGTAAGTGTAAGTGTAAGTGTAAGTGTAAGTGTAAGTGTAAGTGTAAGTGTAAGTGTAAGTGTAAGTGTAAGTGTAAGTGTAAGTGTAAGTGTAAGTGTAAGTGTAAGTGTAAGTGTAAGTGTAAGTGTAAGTGTAAGTGTAAGTGTAAGTGTAAGTGTAAGTGTAAGTGTAAGTGTAAGTGTAAGTGTAAGTGTAAGTGTAAGTGTAAGTGTAAGTGCAAGTGTAAGTGTAAGTGTAAGTGTAAGTGTAAGTGTAAGTGTAAGTGTAAGTGTAAGTGTAAGTGTAAGTGTAAGTGTAAGTGTAAGTGTAAGTGTAAGTGTAAGTGTAAGTGTAAGTGTAGGTGTAAGTGTAAGTGTAAGTGTAAGTGTAATTGTAAGTGTAAGTGTAAGTGTAAGTGTAAGTGTAAGTGTAAGTGTAAGTGTAAGTGTAAGTGTAAGTGTAAGTGTAAGTGTAAGTGTAAGTGTAAGTGTAAGTGTAAGTGTAAGTGTAAGTGTAAGTGTAAGTGTAAGTGTAAGTGTAAGTGTAAGTGTAAGTGTAAGTGTAAGTGTAAGTGTAAGTGTAAGTGTAAGTGTAAGTGTAAGTGTAAGTGTAAGTGTAAGTGTAAGTGTAAGTGTAAGTGTAAGTGTAAGTGTAAGTGTAAGTGTAAGTGTAAGTGTAAGTGTAAGTGTAAGTGTAAGTGTAAGTGTAAGTGTAAGTGTAAGTGTAAGTGTAAGTGTAAGTGTAAGTGTAAGTGTAAGTGTAAGTGTAAGTTTGAGTGTAAGTGTAAGTGTAAGTGTAAGTGTAAATGTGAGTGTAAGTGTAAGTGTAAGTGTAAGTGTAAGTGTAAGTGTAAGTGTAAGTGTAAGTGTAAGTGTAAAAGTAAGTGTAAGTGTAAGTGTAAGTTTAAGTGTAAGTGTAAGTGTAAGTGTAAGTGTAAGTGTAAGTGTAAGTGTGAGTGTAAGTGTAAGTGTAAGTGTAAGTGTAAGTGTAAGTGTAAGTGTAAGTGTAAGTGTAAGTGTAAGTGTAAGTGTAAGTGTAAGTGTAAGTGTAAGTGTAAGTGTAAGTGTAAGTGTAAGTGTAAGTGTAAGTGTAAGTGTAAGTGTAAGTGTAAGTGTAAGTGTAAGTGTAAGTGTAAGTGTAAGTGTAAGTGTAAGTGTAAGTGTAAGTGTAAGTGTAAGTGTAAGTGTAAGTGTAAGTGTAAGTGTAAGTGTAAGTGTAAGTGTAAGTGTAAGTGTAAGTGTAAGTGTAAGTGTAAGTGTAAGTGTAAGTGTAAGTGTAAGTGTAAGTGTAAGTGTAAGTGTAAGTGTAAGTGTAAGTGTAAGTGTAAGTGTAAGTGTAAGTGTAAGTGTAAGTGTAAGTGTAAGTGTAAGTGTAAGTGTAAGTGTAAGTGTAAGTGTAAGTGTAAGTGTAAGTGTAAGTGTAAGTGTAAGTGTAAGTGTAAGTGTAAGTGTAAGTGTAAGTGTAAGTGTAAGTGTAAGTGTAAGTGTAAGTGTAAGTGTAAGTGTAAGTGTAAGTGTAAGTGTAAGTGTAAGTGTAAGTGTAAGTGTAAGTGTAAGTGTAATTGTAAGTGTAAGTGTAAGTGTAAGTGTAAGTGTAAGTGTAAGTGTAAGTGTAAGTGTAAGTGTAAGTGTAAGTGTAAGTGTAAGTGTAAGTGTAAATGTAAGTGTGAGTGTAAGAGTAAGTGTAAGTGTAAGTGTAAGTGTAAGTATACGTGTAAGTGTGAGTGTAAGTGTAAGTGTAAGTGTGTTGTAAGTGTAAGTGTAAGTGTAAGTGTAAGTGTAAGTGTAAGTGTAAGTGTAAGTGTAAGTGTAAGTGTAAGTGTAAGTGTAAGTGTAAGTGTAAGTGTAAGTGTAAGTGTAAGTGTAAGTATAAGTGTCAGTGTAAGTGTAAGTGTAAGTGTAAGTGTAAGTGTGAGTGTAAGTGTGAGTGTGAGTGTGAGTGTGAGTTTAAGTGTAAGTGTAAGTGTAAGTGTGAGCGTAATTGTAAGTGTAAGTGTGAGTGTAAGTGTAAGTGTAAGTGTAAGTGTAAGTGTAAGTGTAAGTGTAAGTGTAAGTGTAAGTGTAAGTGTAAGTGTAAGTGTAAGTGTAAGTGTAAGTGTAAGTGTAAGTGTAAGTGTAAGTGTAAGTGTAAGTGTAAGTGTAAGTGTAAGTGTAAGTGTAAGTGTAAGTGTAAGTGTAAGTGTAAGTGTGAATGTAAGTGTAAGTGTAAGTGTAAGTGTAAGTGTAAGTGTAAGTGTAAGTGTAAGTGTAAGTGTAAGTGTAAGTGTAAGTGTAAGTGTAAGTATAAGTGTAAGTGTAAGTGTAAGTGTAAGTGTAAGTGTAAGTGTAAGTGTAAGTGTAAGTGTAAGTGTAAGTGTAAGTGTAAGTGTAAGTGTAAGTGTAAGTGTAAGTGTAAGTGTAAGTGTAAGTGTAAGTGTAAGTGTAAGTGTAAGTGCAAGTGTAAGTGTAAGTGTAAGTGTAAGTGTGAGTGTAAGTGTAAGTGTAAGTGTAAGTGTAAGTGTAAGTGTAAGTGTAAGTGTAAGTGTAAGTGTAAGTGTAAGTGTAAGTGTAGGTGTAAGTGTAAGTGTAAGTGTAAGTGTAATTGTAAGTGTAAGTGTAAGTGTAAGTGTAAGTGTAAGTGTAAGTGTAAGTGTAAGTGTAAGTGTAAGTGTAAGTGTAAGTGTAAGTGTAAGTGTAAGTGTAAGTGTAAGTGTAAGTGTAAGTGTAAGTGTAAGTGTAAGTGTAAGTGTAAGTGTAAGTGTAAGTGTAAGTGTAAGTGTAAGTGTAAGTGTAAGTGTAAGTGTAAGTGTAAGTGTAAGTGTAAGTGTAAGTGTAAGTGTAAGTGTAAGTGTAAGTGTAAGTGTAAGTGTAAGTGTAAGTGTAAGTGTAAGTGTAAGTGTAAGTGTAAGTGTAAGTGTAAGTGTAAGTGTAAGTGTAAGTGTAAGTGTAAGTGTAAGTGTAAGTGTAAGTGTAAGTTTGAGTGTAAGTGTAAGTGTAAGTGTAAGTGTAAATGTGAGTGTAAGTGTAAGTGTAAGTGTAAGTGTAAGTGTAAGTGTAAGTGTAAGTGTAAAAGTAAGTGTAAGTGTAAGTGTAAGTGTAAGTTTAAGTGTAAGTGTAAGTGTAAGTGTAAGTGTAAGTGTAAGTGTAAGTGTAAGTGTAAGTGTAAGTGTAAGTGTAAGTGTAAGTGTAAGTGTAAGTGTAAGTGTAAGTGTAAGTGTAAGTGTAAGTGTAAGTGTAAGTGTAAGTGTAAGTGTAAGTGTAAGTGTAAGTGTAAGTGTAAGTGTAAGTGTAAGTGTAAGTGTAAGTGTAAGTGTAAGTGTAAGTGTAAGTGTAAGTGTAAGTGTAAGTGTAAGTGTAAGTGTAAGTGTAAGTGTAAGTGTAAGTGTAAGTGTAAGTGTAAGTGTAAGTGTAAGTGTAAGTGTAAGTGTAAGTGTAAGTGGAAGTGTAAGTGTAAGTGTAAGTGTAAGTGTAAGTGTAAGTGTAAGTGTAAGTGTAAGTGTAAGTGTAAGTGTAAGTGTAAGTGTAAGTGTAAGTGTAAGTGTAAGTGTAAGTGTAAGTGTAAGTGTAAGTGTAAGTGTAAGTGTAAGTGTAAGTGTAAGTGTAAGTGTAAGTGTAAGTGTAAGTGTAAGTGTAAGTGTAAGTGTAAGTGTAAGTGTAAGTGTAAGTGTAAGTGTAAGTGTGAGTGTAAGTGTAAGTGTAAGTGTAAGTGTAAGTGTAAGTGTAAGTGTAAGTGTAAGTGTAAGTGTAAGTGTAAGTGTAAGTGTAA
Source organism: Sussaba pulchella (assembly GCA_963971145.1). Taxonomy (NCBI): domain Eukaryota; kingdom Metazoa; phylum Arthropoda; class Insecta; order Hymenoptera; family Ichneumonidae; genus Sussaba; species Sussaba pulchella. The sequence continues at coordinate 25,229 of CAXAQZ010001276.1, forward strand.
GTGTAAGTGTAAGTGTAAGTGTAAGTGTAAGTGTAAGTGTAAGTGTAAGTGTAAGTGTAAGTGTAAGTGTAAGTGTAAGTGTAAGTGTAAGTGTAAGTGTAAGTGTAAGTGTAAGTGTGAGTGTTAGTGTAAGTGTAAGTGTAAGTGTAAGTGTAAGTGTAAGTACAAGTGTAAGTGTAAGTGTAAGTGTAAGTGTAAGTGTAAGTGTAAGTGTAGGTGTAAATGTAAGTGTAAGTGTAAGTGTAAGTGTAAGTGTAAGTGTAAGTGTAAGTGTAAGTGTAAGTGTAAGTGTAAGTGTAAGTGTAAGTGTAAGTGTAAGTGTAAGTGTAAGTGTAATTGTAAGTGTAAGTGTAAGTGTAAGTGTAAGTGTAAGTGTAAGTGTAAGTATGAGTGTGAGTGTGAGTGTAAGTGCGAGTTCGAGTGTGAGTGTAAGTGTGAGTGTAAGTGTGAGCGTGGGTGTGAGTGTGAGTGTGAGTGTGAGTTTCAGTGTAAGTGTAAGTGTTCGTGTACGTGTAAGTGTAAGTGTAAGTGTAAGTGTAAGTGTAAGTGTAAGTGTAAGTGTAAGTGTAAGTGTAAGTGTAAGTGTAAGTGTAAGTGTAAGTGTAAGTGTAAGTGTAAGTGTAAGTGTAAGTGTAAGTGTAAGTGTAAGTGTAAGTGTAAGTGTAAGTGTAAGTGTAAGTGTAAGTGTAAGTGTAAGTGTAAGTGTAAGTGTAAGTGTAAGTGTAAGTGTAAGTGTAAGTGTAAGTGTAAGTGTAAGTGTAAGTGTAAGTGTAAGTGTAAGTGTAAGTGTAAGTGTAAGTGTAAGTGTAAGTGTAAGTGTAAGTGTAAGTGTAAGTGTAAGTGTAAGTGTAAGTGTAAGTGTAAGTGTAAGTGTAAGTGTAAGTGTAAGTGTAAGTGTAAGTGTAAGTGTAAGTGTAAGTGTAAGTGTAAGTGTAAGTGTAAGTGTAAGTGTAAGTGTAAGTGTAAGTGTAAGTGTAAGTGTAAGTGTAAGTGTAAGTGTAAGTGTAAGTGTAAGTGTAAGTGTAAGTGTAAGTGTAAGTGTAAGTGTAAGTGTAAGTGTAAGTGTAAGTGTAAGTGTAAGTGTAAGTGTAAGTGTACGTGTAAGTGTAAGTGTAAGTGTAAGTGTAAGTGTAAGTGTAAGTGTAAGTGTAAGTGTAAGTGTAAGTGTAAGTGTAAGTGTAAGTGTAAGTGTAAGTGTAAGTGTAAGTGTAAGTGTAAGTGTAAGTGTAAGTGTAAGTGTAAGTGTAAGTGTAAGTGTAAGTGTAAGTGTAAGTGTAAGTGTAAGTGTAAGTGTAAGTGTAAGTGTAAGTGTAAGTGTAAGTGTAAGTGTAAGTGTAAGTGTAAGTGTAAGTGTAAGTGGAAGTGTAAGTGTAAGTGTAAGTGTAAGTGTAAGTGTAAGTGTAAGTGTAAGTGTAAGTGTAAGTGTAAGTGTAAGTGTAAGTGTAAGTGTGAGTGTAAGTGTAAGTGTAAGTGTAAGTGTAAGTGTAAGTGTAAGTGTAAGTGTAAGTGTAAGTGTAAGTGTAAGTGTAAGTGTAAGTGTAAGTGTAAGTGTAAGTGTAAGTGTAAGTGTAAGTGTAAGTGTAAGTGTAAGTGTAAGTGTAAGTGTAAGTGTAAGTGTAAGTGTAAGTGTAAGTGTAAGTGTAAGTGTAAGTGTAAGTGTAAGTGTAAGTGTAAGTGTAAGTGTAAGTGTAAGTGTAAGTGTAAGTGTAAGTGTAAGTGTAAGTGTAAGTGTAAGTGTAAGTGTAAGTGTAAGTGTAAGTGTAAGTGTAAGTGTAAGTGTAAGTGTAAGTGTAAGTGTAAGTGTAAGTGTAAGTGTAAGTGTAAGTGTAAGTGTAAGTGTAAGGGTAAGTGTAAGTGTAAGTGTATGTGTAAGTGTAAGTGTAAGTGTAAGTGTAAGTGTAAGTGTAAGTGTAAGTGTAAGTGTAAGTGTAAGTGTAAGTGTAAAAGTAAGTGTAAGTGTAAGTGTAAGTGTAAGTGTAAGTGTAAGTGTAAGTGTAAGTGTAAGTGTAAGTGTAAGTGTAGGTGTAAGTGTAAGTGTAAGTGTAAGTGTAAGTGTAAGTGTAAGTGTAAGTGTAAGTGTAAGTGTAAGTGTAAGTGTAAGTGTAAGTGTAAGTGTAAGTGTAAGTGTAAGTGTAAGTGTAAGTGTAAGTGTAAGTGTAAGTGTAAGTGTAAGTGTAAGTGTGAGTGTAAGTGTAAGTGTAAGTGTAAGTGTAAGTTTAAGTGTAAGTTTAAGTGTAAGTGTAAGTGTAAGTGTAAGTGTAAGTGTAAGTATAAGTGTAAGTGTAAGTGTAAGTGTAAGTGTAAGTGTAAGTGTCAGTGTAACTGTGAGTGTAAGTGTAAGTGTAAGTGTAAGTGTAAGTGAAAGTGTAGGTGTAAGTGTGAGTGTAAGTGTGAGTGTAAATGTAAGTGTAAGTGTAAGTGTAAGCGTAAGTGTAAGTGTAAGTGTAAGTGTGATTGTAAGTGTAAGTGTAAGTGTAATTGTAAGTTTAAGTCTAAGTGTAAGTGTAAGTGTAAGTGTAAGTGTAAATGTAAGTTTAAGTGTAAGTGTAAGTGTAAGTGTAAGTGTAAATGTAAGTGTACGTGTAAGTGTAAGTGTAAGTGTCAGTGTAAGTGTAAGTGTAAATGTAAGTGTAAGTGTAAGTGTAAGTGTAAGTGTAAGTGTAAGTGTAAGTGTAAGTGTAAGTGTAAGTGTAAGTGTAAGTGTAAGTGTGAGTGTAAGTGTAAGTGTAACTGTAAGTGTAATTGTAAGTATAAGTGTAAGTGTAAGGGTAAGGGTAAGGGTAAGTGTAAGTGTAAGTGTAAGTGTAAGTGTAAGTGTAAGTGTAAGTGTAAGTGTAAGTGTAAGTGTAAGTGTAAATGTAAGTGTCAGTGTAAGTGTAAGTGTAAGTGTAAGTGTAAGTGTAAGTGTAAGTGTAAGTCTAAGTGTGAGTGTGAGTGTAAGTGTGAGTGTGAGTGTAAGTGTAAGTGTAAGTGTAAGTGTAAGTGTAAGTGTAAGTGTAAGTGTAAGTGTAAGTGTAAGTGTAAGTGTAAGTGTAAGTGTAAGCGTAAGTGTAAGTGTAAGTGTAAGTGTAAGTGTAAGTGTAAGTGTGAGTGTAAGTGCAAGTGTAAGTATAAGTGTAAGTATAAGTGTAAGTGTTATTGTGAGCGTAAGTGTAAGTGTAAGTGTCAGTGTAGGGAAAAGTGTAAGTGTAAGTGTAAGTGTAAGTGTAAGTGTAAGTGTAAGTGTAAGTGTAAGTGTAAGTGTAAGTGTAAGTGTGAGTGTGAGTGTAAGTGTGAGTGTAAGTGTAAGTGTAAGTGTAAGTGTAAGTGTAAGTGTAAATGTAAGTGTAAGTGTAAGTGTAAGTGTAAGTGTAAGCGTAAGTGTAAGTGTAAGTGTAAGTGTAAGTGTAAGTGTAAGTGTAAGTGTAAGTGTAAGTGTAAGTGTAAGTGTAAGTGTAAGTGTAAGTGTAAGTGTAAGTGTAAGTGTAAGTGTAAGTGTAAGTGTAAGTGTAAGTGCAAGTGTAAGTATAAGTGTAAGTATAAGTTTCAGTGTAATTGTGAGCGTAAGTGTAACTGTAAGTGTAAGTGTAGGGAAAAGTGTAAGTGTAAGTGTAAGTGTGAGTGTAAGTGTAAGTGTGAGTGTGAGTGTGGTGTAAGTGTAAGTGTAAGTGTAAGTGTAAGTGTAAGTGTAAGTGTAAGTGTAAGTGTAAGTGTAAGTGTAAGTGTAAGTGTAAGTGTAAGTGTAAGTGTAAGTGTAAGTGTAAGTGTAAGTGTAAGTGTAAGTGTAAGTGTAAGTGTAAGTGTAAGTGTAAGTGTAAGTGTAAGTGTAAGTGTAAGTGTAAGTGTAAGTGTAAGTGTAAGTGTAAGTGTAAGTGTAAGTGTAAGTGTAAGTGTAAGTGTAAGTGTAAGTGTAAGTGTAAGTGTAAGTGTAAGTGTAAGTGTAAGTGTAAGTGTAAGTGTAAGTGTAAGTGTAAGTGTAAGTGTAAGTGTAAGTGTAAGTGTAAGTGTAAGTGTAAGTGTAAGTGTAAGTGTAAGTGTAAGTGTAAGTGTAAGTGTAAGTGTAAGTGTAAGGGTAAGTGTAAGTTTAAGTGTAAGTGTAAAGGTAAGTGTAAGTGTAAGTGTGAGTGTAAGTGTAAGAGTAAGTGTAAGTGTAAGTGTAAGTGTAAGTGTAAGTGTAAGTGTAAGTGTAAGTGTAAGTGTAAGTGGAAGTGTGAGTGTGAGTGTAAGTGTAAGTGTAAGTGTAAGTGTAAGTGTAAGTGTAAGTGTAAGTGTAAGTGTAAGTGTAAGTGTAAGTGTAAGTGTAAGTGTAAGTGTAAGTGTAAGTGTAAGTGTAAGTGTAAGTGTAAGTGTAAGTGTAAGGCTAAGTGTAAATGTAAGTGTAAGTGTAAGTGTGATTGTAAGTGTAAGTGTAAGTGTAAGTGTAAGTGTAAGTGTAAGTGTAAGTGTAAGTGTAAGTGTAAGTGTAAGTGTAAGTGTAAGTGTAAGTGTAAGTGTAAGTGTAAGTGTAAGTGTAAGTGTAAGTGTAAGTGTAAGTGTAAGTGTAAGTGTAAGTGTAAGTGTAAGTGTAAGTGTAAGTGTAAGTGTAAGTGTAAGTGTAAGTGTAAGTGTAAGTGTAAGTGTAAGTGTAAGTGTAAGTGTAAGTGTAAGTGTAAGTGTAAGTGTAAGTGTAAGTGTAAGTGTAAGTGTAAGTGTAAGTGTAAGTGTAAGTGTAAGTTTAAGTTTAAGTGTAAGTGTAAGTGTAAGTGTAAGTGTAAGTGTAAGTGTAAGTGTAAGTGTAAGTGTAAGTGTAAGTGTAAGTGTAAGTGTAAGTGTAAGTGTAAGTGTAAGTGTAAGTGTAAGTGTAAGTGTAAGTGTAAGAGTAAGTGTAAGTGTAAGTGTAAGTGTAAGTGTAAGTGTAAGTGTAAGTGTAAGTGTAAGTGTAAGTGTAAGTGTAAGTGTAAGTGTAAGTGTAAGTGTAAGTGTAAGTGTAAGTGTAAGTGTAAGTGTAAGTGTAAGTGTAAGTGTAAGTGTAAGTGTAAGTGTAAGTGTAAGTGTAAGTGTAAGTGTAAGTGTAAGTGTAAGTGTAAGTGTAAGTGTAAGTGTAAGTGTAAGTGTAAGTGTAAGTGTAAGTGTAAGTGTAAGTTAAAGTGTAAGTGTGAGTGTAAGTGTAAGTCTAAGTGTAAGTTTAAGTGTAAGTGTAAGTGTAAGTGTAAGTGTAAGTGTAAGTGTAAGTGTAAGTGTAAGTGTAAGTGTAAGTGTAAGTGTAAGTGTAAGTGTAAGTGTAAGTGTAAGTGTAAGTGTAAGTGTAAGTGTAAGTGTAAGTGTAAGTGTAAGTGTAAGGGTAAGTGTAAGTTTAAGTGTAAGTGTAAAGGTAAGTGTAAGTGTAAGTGTGAGTGTAAGTGTAAGAGTAAGTGTAAGTGTAAGTGTAAGTGTAAGTGTAAGTGTAAGTGTAAGTGTAAGTGTAAGTGTGAGTGTGAGTGTAAGTGTAAGTGTAAGTGTAAGTGTAAGTGTAAGTGTAAGTGTAAGTGTAAGTGTAAGTGTAAGTGTAAGTGTAAGTGTAAGTGTAAGTGTAAGTGTAAGTGTAAGTGTAAGTGTAAGTGTAAGTGTAAGTGTAAGTGTAAGTGTAAGTGTAAGGCTGAGTGTAAATGTAAGTGTAAGTGTAAGTGTGATTGTAAGTGTAAGTGTAAGTGTAAGTGTAAGTGTAAGTGTAAGTGTAAGTGTAAGTGTAAGTGTAAGTGTAAGTGTAAGTGTAAGTGTAAGTGTGATTGTAAGTGTAAGTGTAAGTGTAAGTGTAAGTGTAAGTGTAAGTGTAAATGTAAGTGTAAGTGTAAGTGTAAGTGTAAGTGTAAGTGTAAGTGTAAGTGTAAGTGTAAGTGTAAGTGTAAGTGTAAGTGTAAGTGTAAGTGTAAGTGTAAGTGTAAGTGTAAGTGTAAGTGTAAGTGTAAGTGTAAGTGTAAGTGTAAGTGTAAGTGTAAGTGTAAGTGTAAGTGTAAGTGTAAGTGTAAGTGTAAGTGTGAGTGTGAGTGTAAGTGTAAGTGTAAGTGTAAGTGTAAGTGTAAGTGTAAGTGTAAGTGTAAGTGTAAGTGTAAGTGTAAGTGTAAGTGTAACTGTAAGTGTAAGTGTAAGTGTAAGTGTAAGTGTAAGTGTAAGTGTAAGTGTAAGTGTAAGTGTAAGTGTAAGTGTAAGTGAAAGTGTGAGTGTAAGTGTAAGTGTAAGTGTAAGTGTAAGTGTAAGTGTAAGTGTAAGTGTAAGTGTAAATGTACGTTTAAGTGTAAGTGAAAGTTTAAGTGTAAGTGTAAGTGTAAGTGTAAGTGTAAGTGTAAGTGTAAGTGTAAATGTAAGTGTAAGTGTAAGTGTAAGTGTAAGTGTGAGTGTAAGTGTAAGTGTAAGTGTAAGTGTAAGTGTAAGTGTAAGTGTAAGTGTAAGTGTAAGTGTAAGTGTAAGTGTAAGTGTAAGTGTAAGTGTAAGTGTAAGTGTAAGTGTAAGTGTAAGTGTAAGTGTGAGTGTAAGTATAAGTATAAGTTTAAGCGTAAGTGTAAGTGTAAGCGTAACCATAAGTGTGAGTGTAAGTGTAAGTGTAAGTGTAAGTGTAAGTGTAAGTGTAAGTGTAAGTGTAAGTGTAAGTGTAAGTGTAAGTGTAAGTGTAAGTGTAAGTGTAAGTGTAAGTGTAAGTGTAAGTGTAAGTGTAAGTGTAAGTGTAAGTGTAAGTGTAAGTGTAAGTGTAAGTGTCAGTGTAAGTGTAAGTGTAAGTGTAAGTGTAAGTGTAAGTGTAAGTGTAAGTGTAAGTGTAAGTGTAAGTGTAAGTGTAAGTGTAAGTGTAAGTGTAAGTGTAAGTGTAAGTGTAAGTGTAAGTGTAAGTGTAAGTGTAAGTGTAAGTGTAAGTGTAAGTGTAAGTGTAAGTGTAAGTGTAAGTGTAAGTGTAAGTGTAAGTGTAAGTGTAAGTGTAAGTGTAAGTGTAAGTGTAAGTGTAAGTGTAAGTGTAAGTGTAAGTGTAAGTGTAAGTGTAAGTGTAAGTGTAAGTGTAAGTGTAAGTGTAAGTGTAAGTGTAAGTGTAAGTGTAAGTGTAAGTGTAAGTGTAAGTGTAAGTGTAAGTGTAAGTGTAAGTGTAAGTGTAAGTGTAAGTGTAAGTGTAAGTGTAAGTGTAAGTGTAAGTGTAAGTGTAAGTGTAAGTGTAAGTGTAAGTGTAAGTGTAAGTGTAAGTGTAAGTGTAAGTGTAAGTGTAAGTGTAAGTGTAAGTGTAAGTGTAAGTGTATGTGTAAGTGTAAGTGTAAGTGTAAGTGTAAGTGTAAGTGTAAGTGTAAGTGTAAGTGTAAGTGTAAGTGTAAGTGTAAGTGTAAGTGTAAGTGTAAGTGTAAGTGTAAGTGTAAGTGTAAGTGTAAGTGTAAGTGTAAGTGTAAGTGTAAGTGTAAGTGTAAGTGTAAGTGTAAGTGTAAGTGTAAGTGTAAGTGTAAGTGTAAGTGTAAGTGTAAGTGTAAGTGTAAGTGTAAGTGTAAGTGTAAGTGTAAGTGTAAGTGTAAGTGTAAGTGTAAGTGTAAGTGTAAGTGTAAGTGTAAGTGTAAGTGTAAGTGTAAGTGTAAGTGTAAGTGTAAGTGTAAGTGTAAGTGTATGTGTAAGTGTAAGTGTAAGCGTAAGTGTAAGTGTAAGTGTAAGTGTAAGTGTAAGTGTAAGTATAAGTGTAAGTGTAAGTGTAAGTGTAAGTGTAAGTGTAAGTGTAAGTGTAAGTGTAAGTGTAAGTGTAAGTGTAAGTTTAAGTGTAAGTTTAAGTTTAAGTGTAAGTGTAAATGTAAGTGTAAGTGTAAGTGTAAGTGTAAGTGTAAGTGTAGGTGTAAGTGTAAGTGTAAGTGTAAGTGTAAGTGTCAGTGTAACCGTAAGTGTAAGTGTAAGTGTAAGTGTAAGTGTAAGTGTAGGTGTAAGTGTGAGTGTGAGTGTGAGTGTGAGTGTAAGTGTAAATGTAAGTGTAAGTGTAAGTGTAAGTGTGATTGTAAGTGTAAGTGTAAGTGTAATTGTAAGTTTAAGTCTGAGTGTAAGTGTAAGTGTAAGTGTAAATGTAAGTGTACGTGTAAGTGTAAGTGTGAGTGTAAGTGTAAGTGTAAATGTAAGTGTAAGTGTAAGTGTAAGTGTAAGTGTAAGTGTAAGTGTAAGTGTAAGTGTAAGTGTGAGTGTAAGTGTAAGTGTAAGTGTAAGTGTGAGTGTAAGTGTAAGTGTAACTGTAAGTGTAATTGTAAGTATAAGTGTAAGTGTAAGGGTAAGTGTAAGTGTAAGTGTAAGTGTAAGTGTAAGTGTAAGTGTAAGTGCAAGTAAAAGTGTAAGTGTAAGTGTAAGTGTAAGTGTAAGTTTAAGTGTGAGTGTAAATGTAAGTGTAAGTGTAAGTGTAAGTGTAAGTGTAAGTGTAAGTGTAAGTGTAAGTGTAAGTGTAAGTGTAAGTGTAAGTGTAAGTGTAAGTGTAAGTGTAAGTGTAAGTGTAAGTGTAAGTGTAAGTGTAAGTGTAAGTGTAAGTGTAAGTGTAAGTGTAAGTGTAAGTGTAAGTGTAAGTGTAAGTGTAAGTGTGAGTGTGAGTGTAAGTGTAAGTGTGAGTGTAAGTGTAAGTGTAAGTGTAAGTGTAAGTGTAAGTGTAAGTGTAAGTGTAAGTGTAAGTGTAAGTGTAAGTGTAAGCGTAAGTGTAAGTGTAAGTGTAAGTGTAAGTGTAAGTGTAAGTGTAAGTGTACGTGCAAGTGTTAGTATAAGTGTAAGTATAAGTGTAAGTGTAATTGTGAGCGTAAGTGTAAGCGTAAGAGTCAGTGTAGGGAGAAGTGTAAGTGTAAGTGTAAGTGTAAGTGTTAGTGTAAGTGTAAGTGTAAGGGTAAGTGTAAGTGTAAGTGTAAGTGTAAGTGTAAGTGTAAGTGTAAGTGTAAGTGTAAGTGTAAGTGCAAGTGTAAGTATAAGTGTAAGTATAAGTGTAAGTGTAATTGTAAGCGTAAGTGTAAGTGTAAGTGTAAGTGTAGGGAAAAGTGTAAGTGTAAGTGTAAGTGTAAGTGTAAGTGTAAGTGTAAGTGTAAGTGTAAGTGTGAGTGTGAGTGTGAGTGTGAGTGTACGTGTAAGTGTAAGTGTAAGTGTAAGTGTAAGTGTAAGTGTAAGTGTTAGTGTAAGTGTAAGTGTAAGTGTAAGTGTAAGTGTAAGTGTAAGTGTAAGTGTAAGTGTAAGTGTAAGTGTAAGTGTAAGTGTAAGTGTAAGTGTAAGTGTAAGTGTAAGTGTAAGTGTAAGTGTAAGTGTAAGTGTAAGTGTAAGTGTAAGTGTAAGTGTCAGCGTAAGTGTAAGTGTAAGTGTAAGTGTAAGTGTAAGTGTGAGTGTAAGTGTAAGTGTGAGTGTGAGAGTAAGTGTAAGTGTAAGTGTAAGTGTAAGTGTAAGTGTAAGTGTAAGTGTAAGTGTAAGTGTAAGTGTAAGTGTAAGTGTAAGCGTAAGTGTAAGTGTAAGTGTAAGTGTAAGTGTAAGTGTAAGTGTAAGTGTAAGTGTGAGTGTAAGTGTAAGTGTAAGTGTAAGTGTAAGTGTAATTGTAGGTGTAAGTGTAAGTGTAAGTGTAAGTGTAAGTGTAAGTGTAAGTGTAAGTGTAAGTGTAAGTGTAAGTGTAAGTGTAAGTGTAAGTGTAAGTGTAAGTGTAAGTGTAAGTGTAAGTGTAAGTGTAAGTGTAAGTGTACGTGTAAGTGTAAGTGTGAGTGTAAATGTGAGTGTAAGTGTAAGTGTAAGTGTAAGTGTAAGTGTAAGTGTAAGTGTAAGTGTGAGTGTAAGTGTAAGTGTAAGTGTAAGTGTAAGTGTACGTGTAAGTGTAAGTGTAAGTGTAAGTGTAAGTGTAAGTGTAAGTGTAAGTGTAAGTGTAAGTGTAAGTGTAAGTGTAAGTGTAAGTGTGAGTGTAAGTGTAAGTGTGAGTGTAAGTGTAAGTGTAAGTGTAAGTGAAAGTGTAAGTGTAAGTGTAAGTGTAAGTGTAAGTGTAAGTGTAAGTGTAAGTGTAAGTGTAAGTGTAAGTGTAAGTGTAAGTGTAAGTGTAAGTGTAAGTGTAAGTGTAAGTGTAAGTGTAAGTGTAAGTGTAAGTGTGAGTGTAAGTGTAAGTGTAAGTGTAAGTCTAAGTGTAAGTGTAAGTGTAAGTGTAAGTGTAAGTGTAAGTGTAAGTGTAAGTGTCATTGTAAGTGTAAGTGTAAGTGTAAGTGTCAGTGTAAGTGTAAGTGTAAGTGTTAGTGTAAGTGTAAGTGTAAGTGTAAGTGTAAGTGTAAGTGTAAGTGTAAGTGTAAGTGTAAGTGTAAGTGTAAAAGTAAGTGTAAGTGTAAGTGTAAGTGTAAGTGTAAGTGTAAGTGTAAGTGTAAGTGTAAGTGTAAGTGTAAGTGTAAGTGTAAAAGTAAGTGTAAGTGTAAGTGTAAGTGTAAGTGTAAGTGTAAGTGTAAGTGTAAGTGTAAGTGTAAGTGTAAGTGTAAGTGTAAGTGTAAGTGTAAGTGTAAGTGTAAGTGTAAGTGTAAGTGTAAGTGTAAGTGTAAGTGTAAGTGTAAGTGTAAGTGTAAGTGTAAGTGTAAGTTAAAGTGTAAGTGTGAGTGTAAGTGTAAGTCTAAGTGTAAGTTTAAGTGTAAGTGTAAGTGTAAGTGTAAGTGTAAGTGTAAGTGTAAGTGTAAGTGTAAGTGTAAGTGTAAGTGTAAGTGTAAGTGTAAGTGTAAGTGTAAGTGTAAGTGTAAGTGTAAGTGTAAGTGTAAGGGTAAGTGTAAGTTTAAGTGTAAGTGTAAAGGTAAGTGTAAGTGTAAGTGTGAGTGTAAGTGTAAGAGTAAGTGTAAGTGTAAGTGTAAGTGTAAGTGTAAGTGTAAGTGTAAGTGTAAGTGTAAGTGTGAGTGTGAGTGTAAGTGTAAGTGTAAGTGTAAGTGTAAGTGTAAGTGTAAGTGTAAGTGTAAGTGTAAGTGTAAGTGTAAGTGTAAGTGTAAGTGTAAGTGTAAGTGTAAGTGTAAGTGTAAGTGTAAGTGTAAGTGTAAGTGTAAGTGTAAGTGTAAGTGTAAGTGTAAGTGTAAGTGTAAGTGTAAGTGTAAGTGTAAGGCTGAGTGTAAATGTAAGTGTAAGTGTAAGTGTGATTGTAAGTGTAAGTGTAAGTGTAAGTGTAAGTGTAAGTGTAAGTGTAAGTGTAAGTGTAAGTGTAAGTGTAAGTGTAAGTGTAAGTGTAAGTGTAAGTGTAAGTGTAAGTGTAAGTGTAAGTGTAAGTGTAAGTGTAAGTGTAAGTGTAAGTGTAAGTGTAAGTGTAAGTGTAAGTGTAAGTGTAAGTGTAAGTGTAAGTGTAAGTGTAAGTGTAAGTGTAAGTGTAAGTGTAAGTGTAAGTGTAAGTGTAAGTGTAAGTGTAAGTGTAAGTGTAAGTGTAAGTGTAAGTGTAAGTGTAAGTGTAAGTGTAAGTGTAAGTGTAAGTGTAAGTGTAAGTGTAAGTGTAAGTGTAAGTGTAAGTGTAAGTGTAAGTGTAAGTGTAAGTGTAAGTGTAAGTGTAAGTGTAAGTGTAAGTGTAAGTGTAAGTGTAAGTGTAAGTGTAAGTGTAAGTGTAAGTGTAAGTGTAAGTGTAAGTGTAAGTGTAAGTGTAATTGTAAGTGTAAGTGTAAGTGTAAGTGTAAGTGTAAGTGTAAGTGTAAGTGTAAGTGTAAGTGTAAGTGTAAGTGTAAGTGTAAGTGTAAGTGTGAGTGTAAGAGTAAGTGTAAGTGTAAGTGTAAGTGTAAGTGTAAGTGTACGTGTAAGTGTGAGTGTAAGTGTAAGTGAAAGTGTGTTGTAAGTGTAAGTGTAAGTGTAAGTGTAAGTGTAAGTGTAAGTGTAAGTGTAAGTGTAAGTGTAAGTGTAAGTGTAAGTGTAAGTGTAAGTGTAAGTGTAAGTGTAAGTGTAAGTGTAAGTGTAAGTGTAAGTGTAAGTGTAAGTATAAGTGTAAGTGTAAGTGTAAGTGTAAGTGTAAGTGTAAGTGTGAGTGTAAGTGTGAGTGTGAGTGTGAGTGTGAGTTTAAGTGTAAGTGTAAGTGTAAGTGTGAGCGTAATTGTAAGTGTAAGTGTGAGTGTGAGTGTAAGTGTAAGTGTAAGTGTAAGTGTAAGTGTAAGTGTAAGTGTAAGTGTAAGTGTAAGTGTAAGTGTAAGTGTAAGTGTAAGTGTAAGTGTAAGTGTAAGTGTAAGTGTAAGTGTAAGTGTAAGTGTAAGTGTAAGTGTAAGTGTAAGTGTAAGTGTAAGTGTAAGTGTAAGTGTAAGTGTAAGTGTAAGTGTAAGTGTAAGTGTAAGTGTAAGTGTGAATGTAAGTGTAAGTGTAAGTGTAAGTGTAAGTGTAAGTGTAAGTGTAAGTGTAAGTGTAAGTGTAAGTGTAAGTGTAAGTGTAAGTGTAAGTGTAAGTGTAAGTGTAAGTGTAAGTGTAAGTGTAAGTGTAAGTGTAAGTGTAAGTGTAAGTGTAAGTGTAAGTGTAAGTGTAAGTGTAAGTGTAAGTGTAAGTGTAAGTGTAAGTGTAAGTGTAAGTGTAAGTGTAAGTGTAAGTGTAAGTGTAAGTGTAAGTGTAAGTGTAAGTGTAAGTGCAAGTGTAAGTGTAAGTGTAAGTGTAAGTGTAAGTGTAAGTGTAAGTGTAAGTGTAAGTGTAAGTGTAAGTGTAAGTGTAAGTGTAAGTGTAAGTGTAAGTGTAAGTGTAAGTGTAGGTGTAAGTGTAAGTGTAAGTGTAAGTGTAATTGTAAGTGTAAGTGTAAGTGTAAGTGTAAGTGTAAGTGTAAGTGTAAGTGTAAGTGTAAGTGTAAGTGTAAGTGTAAGTGTAAGTGTAAGTGTAAGTGTAAGTGTAAGTGTAAGTGTAAGTGTGAGTGTAAGTGTAAGTGTAAGTGTAAGTGTAAGTGTAAGTGTAAGTGTAAGTGTAAGTGTAAGTGTAAGTGTAAGTGTAAGTGTAAGTGTAAGTGTAAGTGTAAGTGTAAGTGTAAGTGTAAGTGTAAGTGTAAGTGTAAGTCTAAGTGTAAGTGTAAGTGTAAGTGTAAGTGTAAGGCTGAGTGTAAATGTAAGTGTAAGTGTAAGTGTGATTGTAAGTGTAAGTGTAAGTGTAAGTGTAAGTGTAAGTGTAAGTGTAAGTGTAAGTGTAAGTGTAAGTGTAAGTGTAAGTGTAAGTGTAAGTGTAAGTGTAAGTGTAAGTGTAAGTGTAAGTGTAAGTGTAAGTGTAAGTGTAAGTGTAAGTGTAAGTGTAAGTGTAAGTGTAAGTGTAAGTGTAAGTGTAAGTGTAAGTGTAAGTGTAAGTGTAAGTGTAAGTGTAAGTGTAAGTGTAAGTGTAAGTGTAAGTGTAAGTGTAAGTGTAAGTGTAAGTGTAAGTGTAAGTGTAAGTGTAAGTGTAAGTGTAAGTGTAAGTGTAAGTGTAAGTGTAAGTGTAAGTGTAAGTGTAAGTGTAAGTGTAAGTGTAAGTGTAAGTGTAAGTGTAAGTGTAAGTGTAAGTGTAAGTGTAAGTGTAAGTGTAAGTGTAAGTGTAAGTGTAAGTGTAAGTGTAAGTGTAAGTGTAAGTGTAAGTGTAAGTGTAAGTGTAAGTGTAAGTGTAATTGTAAGTGTAAGTGTAAGTGTAAGTGTAAGTGTAAGTGTAAGTGTAAGTGTAAGTGTAAGTGTAAGTGTAAGTGTAAGTGTAAGTGTGAGTGTAAGAGTAAGTGTAAGTGTAAGTGTAAGTGTAAGTGTACGTGTAAGTGTGAGTGTAAGTGTAAGTGTAAGTGTGTTGTAAGTGTAAGTGTAAGTGTAAGTGTAAGTGTAAGTGTAAGTGTAAGTGTAAGTGTAAGTGTAAGTGTAAGTGTAAGTGTAAGTGTAAGTGTAAGTGTAAGTGTAAGTATAAGTGTAAGTGTAAGTGTAAGTGTAAGTGTAAGTGTAAGTGTAAGTGTGAGTGTAAGTGTGAGTGTGAGTGTGAGTGTGAGTTTAAGTGTAAGTGTAAGTGTAAGTGTGAGCGTAATTGTAAGTGTAAGTGTGAGTGTGACCGTAAGTGTAAGTGTAAGTGTAAGTGTAAGTGTAAGTGTAAGTGTAAGTGTAAGTGTAAGTGTAAGTGTAAGTGTAAGTGTAAGTGTAAGTGTAAGTGTAAGTGTAAGTGTAAGTGTAAGTGTAAGTGTAAGTGTAAGTGTAAGTGTAAGTGTAAGTGTAAGTGTAAGTGTAAGTGTAAGTGTAAGTGTAAGTGTAAGTGTAAGTGTAAGTGTAAGTGTAAGTGTAAGTGTAAGTGTAAGTGTGAATGTAAGTGTAAGTGTAAGTGTAAGTGTAAGTGTAAGTGTAAGTGTAAGTGTAAGTGTAAGTGTAAGTGTAAGTGTAAGTGTAAGTGTAAGTGTAAGTGTAAGTGTAAGTGTAAGTGTAAGTGTAAGTGTAAGTGTAAGTGTAAGTGTAAGTGTAAGTGTAAGTGTAAGTGTAAGTGTAAGTGTAAGTGTAAGTGTAAGTGTAAGTGTAAGTGTAAGTGTAAGTGTAAGTGTAAGTGTAAGTGTAAGTGTAAGTGTAAGTGTAAGTGTAAGTGTAAGTGTAAGTGTAAGTGTAAGTGTAAGTGTAAGTGTAAGTGTAAGTGTAAGTGTAAGTGTAAGTGTAAGTGTAAGTGTAAGTGTAAGTGTAAGTGTAAGTGTAAGTGTAAGTGTAAGTGTAAGTGTAAGTGTAATTGTAAGTGTAAAGGTAAGTGTAAGTGTAAGTGTGAGTGTAAGTGTAAGTGTAAGTGTAAGTGTAAGTGTAAGTGTGAGTGTAAGTGTAAGTGTAAGTGTAAGTGTAAGTGTAAGTGTAAGTGTAAGTGTAAGTGTAAGTGTAAGTGTAAGTGTATGTGTAAGTGTAAGTGTAAGTGTAAGTGTAAGTGTGAGTGTGAGTGTAAGTGTAAGTGTAAGTGTGAGTGTAAGTGTGAGTGTAAGTGTAAGTGTAGGTGTAAGTGTAAGTGTAAGTGTAAGTGTAAAGCTAAGTGTAAATGTAAGTGTAAGTGTAAGTGTAAGTGTAAGTGTAAGTGTAAAGCTAAGTGTAAATGTAAGTGTAAGTGTAAGTGTGATTGTAAGTGTAAGTGTAAGTGTAAGTGTAAGTGTAAGTGTAAGTGTAAGTGTAAGTGTAAGTGTAAGTGTAAGTGTAAGTGTAAGTGTAAGTGTAAGTGTAAGTGTAAGTGTAAGTGTAAGTGTAAGTGTAAGTGTAAGTGTAAGTGTAAGTGTAAGTGTAAGTGTAAGTGTAAGTGTAAGTGTAAGTGTAAGTGTAAGTGTAAGTGTAAGTGTAAGTGTAAGTGTAAGTGTAAGTGTAAGTGTAAGTGTAAGTGTAAGTGTAAGTGTCAGCGTAAGTGTAAGTGTAAGTGTAAGTGTAAGTGTGAGTGTGAGTGTAAGTGTAAGTGTGAGTGTGAGAGTAAGTGTAAGTGTAAGTGTAAGTGTAAGTGTAAGTGTAAGTGTAAGTGTAAGTGTAAGTGTAAGTGTAAGTGTAAGTGTAAGTGTAAGTGTAAGCGTAAGTGTAAGTGTAAGTGTAAGTGTAAGTGTAAGTGTAAGTGTAAGTGTAAGTGTGAGTGTAAGTGTAAGTGTAAGTGTAAGTGTAAGTGTAATTGTAGGTGTAAGTGTAAGTGTAAGTGTAAGTGTAAGTGTAAGTGTAAGTGTAAGTGTAAGTGTAAGTGTAAGTGTAAGTGTAAGTGTAAGTGTAAGTGTAAGTGTAAGTGTAAGTGTAAGTGTAAGTGTAAGTGTAAGTGTAAGTGTACGTGTAAGTGTAAGTGTGAGTGTAAATGTGAGTGTAAGTGTAAGTGTAAGTGTAAGTGTAAGTGTAAGTGTAAGTGTAAGTGTGAGTGTAAGTGTAAGTGTAAGTGTAAGTGTAAGTGTAAGTGTACGTGTAAGTGTAAGTGTAAGTGTAAGTGTAAGTGTAAGTGTAAGTGTAAGTGTAAGTGTAAGTGTAAGTGTAAGTGTAAGTGTAAGTGTAAGTGTAAGTGTAAGTGTAAGTGTGAGTGTAAGTGTAAGTGTGAGTGTAAGTGTAAGTGTAAGTGTAAGTGTAAGTGTAAGTGAAAGTGTAAGTGTAAGTGTAAGTGTAAGTGTAAGTGTAAGTGTAAGTGTAAGTGTAAGTGTAAGTGTAAGTGTAAGTGTAAGTGTAAGTGTAAGTGTAAGTGTAAGTGTAAGTGTGAGTGTAAGTGTAAGTGTAAGTGTAAGTGTAAGTGTAAGTGTAAGTGTAAGTGTAAGTGTAAGTGTAAGTGTAAGTGTAAGTGTAAGTGTAAGTGTAAGTGTAAGTGTAAGTGTAAGTGTAAGTGCAAGTGTAAGTATAAGTGTAAGTATAAGTGTAAGTGTAATTGTAAGCGTAAGTGTAAGTGTAATTGTAAGTGTAGGGAAAAGTGTAAGTGTAAGTGTAAGTGTAAGTGTAAGTGTAAGTGTAAGTGTAAGTGTGAGTGTGAGTGTGAGTGTACGTGTAAGTGTAAGTGTAAGTGTAAGTGTAAGTGTAAGTGTAAGTGTTAGTGTAAGTGTAAGTGTAAGTGTAAGTGTAAGTGTAAGTGTAAGTGTAAGTGTAAGTGTAAGTGTAAGTGTAAGTGTAAGTGTAAGTGTAAGTGTAAGTGTAAGTGTAAGTGTAAGTGTAAGTGTAAGTGTAAGTGTAAGTGTAAGTGTAAGTGTAAGTGTAAGTGTAAGTGTAATTGTAAGTGTAAAGGTAAGTGTAAGTGTAAGTGTGAGTGTAAGTGTAAGTGTAAGTGTAAGTGTAAGTGTGAGTGTAAGTGTAAGTGTAAGTGTAAGTGTAAGTGTAAGTGTAAGTGTAAGTGTAAGTGTAAGTGTAAGTGTAAGTGTAAGTGTAAGTGTAAGTGTGAGTGTGAGTGTAAGTGTAAGTGTAAGTGTGAGTGTAAGTGTAAGTGTAAGTGTAAGTGTAGGTGTAAGTGTAAGTGTAAGTGTAAGTGTAAAGCTAAGTGTAAATGTAAGTGTAAGTGTAAGTGTAAGTGTAAGTGTAAAGCTAAGTGTAAATGTAAGTGTAAGTGTAAGTGTGATTGTAAGTGTAAGTGTAAGTGTAAGTGTAAGTGTAAGTGTAAGTGTAAGTGTAAGTGTAAGTGTAAGTGTAAGTGTAAGTGTAAGTGTAAGTGTAAGTGTAAGTGTAAGTGTAAGTGTAAGTGTAAGTGTAAGTGTAAGTGTAAGTGTAAGTGTAAGTGTAAGTGTAAGTGTAAGTGTAAGTGTAAGTGTAAGTGTAAGTGTAAGTGTAAGTGTAAGTGTAAGTGTCAGCGTAAGTGTAAGTGTAAGTGTGAGTGTAAGTGTAAGTGTGAGTGTGAGAGTAAGTGTGAGTGTGAGAGTAAGTGTAAGTGTAAGTGTAAGTGTAAGTGTAAGTGTAAGTGTAAGTGTAAGTGTAAGTGTAAGTGTAAGTGTAAGCGTAAGTGTAAGTGTAAGTGTAAGTGTAAGTGTAAGTGTAAGTGTAAGTGTAAGTGTGAGTGTAAGTGTAATTGTAGGTGTAAGTGTAAGTGTAAGTGTAAGTGTAAGTGTAAGTGTAAGTGTAAGTGTAAGTGTAAGTGTAAGTGTAAGTGTAAGTGTAAGTGTAAGTGTAAGTGTAAGTGTAAGTGTAAGTGTAAGTGTAAGTGTAAGTGTAAGTGTAAGTGTACGTGTAAGTGTAAGTGTGAGTGTAAATGTGAGTGTAAGTGTAAGTGTAAGTGTAAGTGTAAGTGTAAGTGTAAATGTAAGTGTGAGTGTAAGTGTAAGTGTAAGTGTAAGTGTAAGTGTAAGTGTACGTGTAAGTGTAAGTGTAAGTGTAAGTGTAAGTGTAAGTGTAAGTGTAAGTGTAAGTGTAAGTGTAAGTGTAAGTGTAAGTGTAAGTGTAAGTGTAAGTGTGAGTGTAAGTGTAAGTGTGAGTGTAAGTGTAAGTGTAAGTGTAAGTGTAAGTGAAAGTGTAAGTGTAAGTGTAAGTGTAAGTGTAAGTGTAAGTGTAAGTGTAAGTGTAAGTGTAAGTGTAAGTGTAAGTGTAAGTGTAAGTGTAAGTGTAAGTGTAAGTGTAAGTGTAAGTGTAAGTGTAAGTGTGAGTGTAAGTGTAAGTGTAAGTGTAAGTGTAAGTGTAAGTGTAAGTGTAAGTGTAAGTGTAAGTGTAAGTGTAAGTGTAAGTGTCATTGTAAGTGTAAGTGTAAGTGTAAGTGTCAGTGTAAGTGTAATTGTAAGTGTAAGTGTGAGTGTGAGTGTAAGTGTAAGTGTAAGTGTAAGTGTAAGTGTAAGTGTAAGTGTAAGTGTAAGTGTAAGTGTAAGTGTAAGTGTAAGTGTAAGTGTAAGTGTAAGTGTAAGTGTAAGTGTAAGTGTAAGTGTAAGTGTAAGTGTAAGTGTAAGTGTAAGTGTAAGTGTAAGTGTAAGTGTAAGTGTAAGTGTAAGTGTAAGTGTAAGTGTGAATGTAAGTGTAAGTGTAAGTGTAAGTGTAAGTGTAAGTGTAAGTGTAAGTGTAAGTGTAAGTGTAAGTGTAAGTGTAAGTGTAAGTGTAAGTGTAAGTGTAAGTGTAAGTGTAAGTGTAAGTGTAAGTGTAAGTGTAAGTGTAAGTGTAAGTGTAAGTGTAAGTGTAAGTGTAAGTGTAAGTGTAAGTGTAAGTGTAAGTGTAAGTGTAAGTGTAAGTGTAAGTGTAAGTGTAAGTGTAAGTGTAAGTGTAAGTGTAAGTGTAAGTGTAAGTCTAAGTGTAAGTGTAAGTGTAAGTGTAAGTGTAAGGCTGAGTGTAAATGTAAGTGTAAGTGTAAGTGTGATTGTAAGTGTAAGTGTAAGTGTAAGTGTAAGTGTAAGTGTAAGTGTAAGTGTAAGTGTAAGTGTAAGTGTAAGTGTAAGTGTAAGTGTAAGTGTAAGTGTAAGTGTAAGTGTAAGTGTAAGTGTAAGTGTAAGTGTAAGTGTAAGTGTAAGTGTAAGTGTAAGTGTAAGTGTAAGTGTAAGTGTAAGTGTAAGTGTAAGTGTAAGTGTAAGTGTAAGTGTAAGTGTAAGTGTAAGTGTAAGTGTAAGTGTAAGTGTAAGTGTAAGTGTAAGTGTAAGTGTAAGTGTAAGTGTAAGTGTAAGTGTAAGTGTAAGTGTAAGTGTAAGTGTAAGTGTAAGTGTAAGTGTAAGTGTAAGTGTAAGTGTAAGTGTAAGTGTAAGTGTAAGTGTAAGTGTAAGTGTAAGTGTAAGTGTAAGTGTAAGTGTAAGTGTAAGTGTAAGTGTAAGTGTAAGTGTAAGTGTAAGTGTAAGTGTAAGTGTAAGTGTAAGTGTAAGTGTAAGTGTAAGTGTAAGTGTAAGTGTAAGTGTAAGTGTAAGTGTAAGTGTAAGTGTAAGTGTAAGTGTAAGTGTAAGTGTAAGTGTAAGTGTAAGTGTAAGTGTAAGTGTAAGTGTAAGTGTAAGTGTAAGTGTAAGTGTAAGTGTAAGTGTAAGTGTAAGTGTAAGTGTAAGTGTAAGTGTAAGTGTAAGTGTAATTGTAAGTGTAAGTGTAAGTGTAAGTGTAAGTGTAAGTGTAAGTGTAAGTGTAAGTGTAAGTGTAAGTGTAAGTGTAAGTGTAAGTGTAAGTGTGAGTGTAAGAGTAAGTGTAAGTGTAAGTGTAAGTGTAAGTGTACGTGTAAGTGTGAGTGTAAGTGTAAGTGTAAGTGTGTTGTAAGTGTAAGTGTAAGTGTAAGTGTAAGTGTAAGTGTAAGTGTAAGTGTAAGTGTAAGTGTAAGTGTAAGTGTAAGTGTAAGTGTAAGTGTAAGTGTAAGTGTAAGTGTAAGTGTAAGTGTAAGTGTAAGTATAAGTGTAAGTGTAAGTGTAAGTGTAAGTGTAAGTGTAAGTGTGAGTGTAAGTGTGAGTGTGAGTGTGAGTGTGAGTTTAAGTGTAAGTGTAAGTGTAAGTGTGAGCGTAATTGTAAGTGTAAGTGTGAGTGTGACCGTAAGTGTAAGTGTAAGTGTAAGTGTAAGTGTAAGTGTAAGTGTAAGTGTAAGTGTAAGTGTAAGTGTAAGTGTAAGTGTAAGTGTAAGTGTAAGTGTAAGTGTAAGTGTAAGTGTAAGTGTAAGTGTAAGTGTAAGTGTAAGTGTAAGTGTAAGTGTAAGTGTAAGTGTAAGTGTAAGTGTAAGTGTAAGTGTAAGTGTAAGTGTAAGTGTGAATGTAAGTGTAAGTGTAAGTGTAAGTGTAAGTGTAAGTGTAAGTGTAAGTGTAAGTGTAAGTGTAAGTGTAAGTGTAAGTGTAAGTGTAAGTGTAAGTGTAAGTGTAAGTGTAAGTGTAAGTGTAAGTGTAAGTGTAAGTGTAAGTGTAAGTGTAAGTGTAAGTGTAAGTGTAAGTGTAAGTGTAAGTGTAAGTGTAAGTGTAAGTGTAAGTGTAAGTGTAAGTGTAAGTGTAAGTGTAAGTGTAAGTGTAAGTGTAAGTGTAAGTGTAAGTGTAAGTGTAAGTGTAAGTGTAAGTGTAAGTGTAAGTGTAAGGGTAATTGTAAGTGTAAAGGTAAGTGTAAGTGTAAGTGTGAGTGTAAGTGTAAGTGTAAGTGTAAGTGTAAGTGTGAGTGTAAGTGTAAGTGTAAGTGTAAGTGTAAGTGTAAGTGTAAGTGTAAGTGTAAGTGTAAGTGTAAGTGTAAGTGTATGTGTAAGTGTAAGTGTAAGTGTAAGTGTAAGTGTGAGTGTGAGTGTAAGTGTAAGTGTAAGTGTGAGTGTAAGTGTGAGTGTAAGTGTAAGTGTAGGTGTAAGTGTAAGTGTAAGTGTAAGTGTAAAGCTAAGTGTAAATGTAAGTGTAAGTGTAAGTGTAAGTGTAAGTGTAAAGCTAAGTGTAAATGTAAGTGTAAGTGTAAGTGTGATTGTAAGTGTAAGTGTAAGTGTAAGTGTAAGTGTAAGTGTAAGTGTAAGTGTAAGTGTAAGTGTAAGTGTAAGTGTAAGTGTAAGTGTAAGTGTAAGTGTAAGTGTAAGTGTAAGTGTAAGTGTAAGTGTAAGTGTAAGTGTAAGTGTAAGTGTAAGTGTAAGTGTAAGTGTAAGTGTAAGTGTAAGTGTAAGTGTAAGTGTAAGTGTAAGTGTAAGTGTAAGTGTAAGTGTAAGTGTAAGTGTAAGTGTAAGTGTAAGTGTAAGTGTAAGTGTAAGTGTCAGCGTAAGTGTAAGTGTAAGTGTAAGTGTAAGTGTAAGTGTGAGTGTAAGTGTAAGTGTGAGTGTGAGAGTAAGTGTAAGTGTAAGTGTAAGTGTAAGTGTAAGTGTAAGTGTAAGTGTAAGTGTAAGTGTAAGTGTAAGTGTAAGTGTAAGTGTAAGTGTAAGTGTAAGCGTAAGTGTAAGTGTAAGTGTAAGTGTAAGTGTAAGTGTAAGTGTAAGTGTAAGTGTGAGTGTAAGTGTAAGTGTAAGTGTAAGTGTAAGTGTAATTGTAGGTGTAAGTGTAAGTGTAAGTGTAAGTGTAAGTGTAAGTGTAAGTGTAAGTGTAAGTGTAAGTGTAAGTGTAAGTGTAAGTGTAAGTGTAAGTGTAAGTGTAAGTGTAAGTGTAAGTGTAAGTGTAAGTGTAAGTGTAAGTGTACGTGTAAGTGTAAGTGTGAGTGTAAATGTGAGTGTAAGTGTAAGTGTAAGTGTAAGTGTAAGTGTAAGTGTAAGTGTAAGTGTAAGTGTGAGTGTAAGTGTAAGTGTAAGTGTAAGTGTAAGTGTAAGTGTACGTGTAAGTGTAAGTGTAAGTGTAAGTGTAAGTGTAAGTGTAAGTGTAAGTGTAAGTGTAAGTGTAAGTGTAAGTGTAAGTGTAAGTGTAAGTGTAAGTGTGAGTGTAAGTGTAAGTGTGAGTGTAAGTGTAAGTGTAAGTGTAAGTGAAAGTGTAAGTGTAAGTGTAAGTGTAAGTGTAAGTGTAAGTGTAAGTGTAAGTGTAAGTGTAAGTGTAAGTGTAAGTGTAAGTGTAAGTGTAAGTGTAAGTGTAAGTGTGAGTGTAAGTGTAAGTGTAAGTGTAAGTGTAAGTGTAAGTGTAAGTGTAAGTGTAAGTGTAAGTGTAAGTGTAAGTGTAAGTGTAAGTGTAAGTGTGAGTGTAAGTGTAAGTGTAAGTGTAAGTGTAAGTGTAAGTGTAAGTGCAAGTGTAAGTATAAGTGTAAGTATAAGTGTAAGTGTAATTGTAAGCGTAAGTGTAAGTGTAATTGTAAGTGTAGGGAAAAGTGTAAGTGTAAGTGTAAGTGTAAGTGTAAGTGTAAGTGTAAGTGTAAGTGTAAGTGTGAGTGTGAGTGTGAGTGTACGTGTAAGTGTAAGTGTAAGTGTAAGTGTAAGTGTAAGTGTAAGTGTTAGTGTAAGTGTAAGTGTAAGTGTAAGTGTAAGTGTAAGTGTAAGTGTAAGTGTAAGTGTAAGTGTAAGTGTAAGTGTAAGTGTAAGTGTAAGTGTAAGTGTAAGTGTAAGTGTAAGTGTAAGTGTAAGTGTAAGTGTAAGTGTAAGTGTAAGTGTAAGTGTAATTGTAAGTGTAAAGGTAAGTGTAAGTGTAAGTGTGAGTGTAAGTGTAAGTGTAAGTGTAAGTGTAAGTGTGAGTGTAAGTGTAAGTGTAAGTGTAAGTGTAAGTGTAAGTGTAAGTGTAAGTGTAAGTGTAAGTGTAAGTGTAAGTGTAAGTGTAAGTGTAAGTGTAAGTGTGAGTGTGAGTGTAAGTGTAAGTGTAAGTGTGAGTGTAAGTGTAAGTGTAAGTGTAAGTGTAGGTGTAAGTGTAAGTGTAAGTGTAAGTGTAAAGCTAAGTGTAAATGTAAGTGTAAGTGTAAGTGTAAGTGTAAGTGTAAAGCTAAGTGTAAATGTAAGTGTAAGTGTAAGTGTGATTGTAAGTGTAAGTGTAAGTGTAAGTGTAAGTGTAAGTGTAAGTGTAAGTGTAAGTGTAAGTGTAAGTGTAAGTGTAAGTGTAAGTGTAAGTGTAAGTGTAAGTGTAAGTGTAAGTGTAAGTGTAAGTGTAAGTGTAAGTGTAAGTGTAAGTGTAAGTGTAAGTGTAAGTGTAAGTGTAAGTGTAAGTGTAAGTGTAAGTGTAAGTGTAAGTGTAAGTGTAAGTGTCAGCGTAAGTGTAAGTGTAAGTGTAAGTGTAAGTGTAAGTGTGAGTGTAAGTGTAAGTGTGAGTGTGAGAGTAAGTGTAAGTGTAAGTGTAAGTGTAAGTGTAAGTGTAAGTGTAAGTGTAAGTGTAAGTGTAAGTGTAAGTGTAAGTGTAAGCGTAAGTGTAAGTGTAAGTGTAAGTGTAAGTGTAAGTGTAAGTGTAAGTGTAAGTGTGAGTGTAAGTGTAAGTGTAAGTGTAAGTGTAAGTGTAATTGTAGGTGTAAGTGTAAGTGTAAGTGTAAGTGTAAGTGTAAGTGTAAGTGTAAGTGTAAGTGTAAGTGTAAGTGTAAGTGTAAGTGTAAGTGTAAGTGTAAGTGTAAGTGTAAGTGTAAGTGTAAGTGTAAGTGTAAGTGTAAGTGTAAGTGTAAGTGTAAGTGTACGTGTAAGTGTAAGTGTGAGTGTAAATGTGAGTGTAAGTGTAAGTGTAAGTGTAAGTGTAAGTGTAAGTGTAAGTGTAAGTGTGAGTGTAAGTGTAAGTGTAAGTGTAAGTGTAAGTGTAAGTGTACGTGTAAGTGTAAGTGTAAGTGTAAGTGTAAGTGTAAGTGTAAGTGTAAGTGTAAGTGTAAGTGTAAGTGTAAGTGTAAGTGTAAGTGTAAGTGTAAGTGTGAGTGTAAGTGTAAGTGTGAGTGTAAGTGTAAGTGTAAGTGTAAGTGAAAGTGTAAGTGTAAGTGTAAGTGTAAGTGTAAGTGTAAGTGTAAGTGTAAGTGTAAGTGTAAGTGTAAGTGTAAGTGTAAGTGTAAGTGTAAGTGTAAGTGTAAGTGTAAGTGTAAGTGTAAGTGTAAGTGTAAGTGTGAGTGTAAGTGTAAGTGTAAGTGTAAGTGTAAGTGTAAGTGTAAGTGTAAGTGTAAGTGTAAGTGTAAGTGTAAGTGTAAGTGTCATTGTAAGTGTGAGTGTAAGTGTAAGTGTCAGTGTAAGTGTAAGTGTAAGTGTTAGTGTAAGTGTAAGTGTAAGTGTAAGTGTAAGTGTAAGTGTAAGTGTAAGTGTAAGTGTAAGTGTAAGTGTAAGTGTAAGTGTAAGTGTAAGTGTAAGTGTAAGTGTAAGTGTAAGTGTAAGTGTAAGTGTAAGTGTAAGTGTAAGTGTAAGTGTAAGTGTAAGTGTAAAAGTAAGTGTAAGTGTAAGTGTAAGTGTAAGTGTAAGTGTAAGTGTAAGTGTAAGTGTAAGTGTAAGTGTAAGTGTAAGTGTAAGTGTAAGTGTAAGTGTAAGTGTAAGTGTAAGTGTAAGTGTAAGTGTAAGTGTAAGTGTAAGTGTAAGTGTAAGTGTAAGTTAAAGTGTAAGTGTGAGTGTAAGTGTAAGTCTAAGTGTAAGTTTAAGTGTAAGTGTAAGTGTAAGTGTAAGTGTAAGTGTAAGTGTAAGTGTAAGTGTAAGTGTAAGTGTAAGTGTAAGTGTAAGTGTAAGTGTAAGTGTAAGTGTAAGTGTAAGTGTAAGTGTAAGTGTAAGGGTAAGTGTAAGTTTAAGTGTAAGTGTAAAGGTAAGTGTAAGTGTAAGTGTAAGTGTGAGTGTAAGTGTAAGAGTAAGTGTAAGTGTAAGTGTAAGTGTAAGTGTAAGTGTAAGTATAAGTGTAAGTGTAAGTGTAAGTGTGAGTGTGAGTGTAAGTGTAAGTGTAAGTGTAAGTGTAAGTGTAAGTGTAAGTGTAAGTGCTGAGTGTAAGTGTAAGTGTAAGTGTAAGTGTAAGTGTAAGTGTAAGTGTAAGTGTAAGTGTAAGTGTAAGTGTAAGTGTAAGTGTAAGTGTAAGTGTAAGTGTAAGTGTAAGTGTAAGGCTGAGTGTAAATGTAAGTGTAAGTGTAAGTGTGATTGTAAGTGTAAGTGTAAGTGTAAGTGTAAGTGTAAGTGTAAGTGTAAGTGTAAGTGTAAGTGTAAGTGTAAGTGTAAGTGTAAGTGTAAGTGTAAGTGTAAGTGTAAGTGTAAGTGTAAGTGTAAGTGTAAGTGTAAGTGTAAGTGTAAGTGTAAGTGTAAGTGTAAGTGTAAGTGTAAGTGTAAGTGTAAGTGTAAGTGTAAGTGTAAGTGTAAGTGTAAGTGTAAGTGTAAGTGTAAGTGTAAGTGTAAGTGTAAGTGTAAGTGTAAGTGTAAGTGTAAGTGTAAGTGTAAGTGTAAGTGTAAGTGTAAGTGTAAGTGTAAGTGTAAGTGTAAGTGTAAGTGTAAGTGTAAGTGTAAGTGTAAGTGTAAGTGTAAGTGTAAGTGTAAGTGTAAGTGTAAGTGTAAGTGTAAGTGTAAGTGTAAGTGTAAGTGTAATTGTAAGTGTAAGTGTAAGTGTAAGTGTAAGTGTAAGTGTAAGTGTAAGTGTAAGTGTAAGTGTAAGTGTAAGTGTAAGTGTAAGTGTAAGTGTAAGTGTGAGTGTAAGAGTAAGTGTAAGTGTAAGTGTAAGTGTAAGTGTAAGTGTACGTGTAAGTGTGAGTGTAAGTGTAAGTGTAAGTGTGTTGTAAGTGTAAGTGTAAGTGTAAGTGTAAGTGTAAGTGTAAGTGTAAGTGTAAGTGTAAGTGTAAGTGTAAGTGTAAGTGTAAGTGTAAGTGTAAGTGTAAGTATAAGTGTAAGTGTAAGTGTAAGTGTAAGTGTAAGTGTAAGTGTGAGTGTAAGTGTGAGTGTGAGTGTGAGTGTGAGTTTAAGTGTAAGTGTAAGTGTAAGTGTGAGCGTAATTGTAAGTGTAAGTGTGAGTGTGAGTGTAAGTGTAAGTGTAAGTGTAAGTGTAAGTGTAAGTGTAAGTGTAAGTGTAAGTGTAAGTGTAAGTGTAAGTGTAAGTGTAAGTGTAAGTGTAAGTGTAAGTGTAAGTGTAAGTGTAAGTGTAAGTGTAAGTGTAAGTGTAAGTGTAAGTGTAAGTGTAAGTGTAAGTGTAAGTGTAAGTGTAAGTGTAAGTGTAAGTGTAAGTGTAAGTGTAAGTGTAAGTGTAAGTGTAAGTGTAAGTGTGAATGTAAGTGTAAGTGTAAGTGTAAGTGTAAGTGTAAGTGTAAGTGTAAGTGTAAGTGTAAGTGTAAGTGTAAGTGTAAGTGTAAGTGTAAGTGTAAGTGTAAGTGTAAGTGTAAGTGTAAGTGTAAGTGTAAGTGTAAGTGTAAGTGTTAAGTGTAAGTGTAAGTGTAAGTGTAAGTGTAAGTGTAAGTGTAAGTGTAAGTGTAAGTGTAAGTGTAAGTGTAAGTGTAAGTGTAAGTGTAAGTGTAAGTGTAAGTGTAAGTGTAAGTGTAAGTGTAAGTGCAAGTGTAAGTGTAAGTGTAAGTGTAAGTGTAAGTGTAAGTGTAAGTGTAAGTGTAAGTGTAAGTGTAAGTGTAAGTGTAAGTGTAAGTGTAAGTGTAAGTGTAAGTGTAAGTGTAGGTGTAAGTGTAAGTGTAAGTGTAAGTGTAATTGTAAGTGTAAGTGTAAGTGTAAGTGTAAGTGTAAGTGTAAGTGTAAGTGTAAGTGTAAGTGTAAGTGTAAGTGTAAGTGTAAGTGTAAGTGTAAGTGTAAGTGTAAGTGTAAGTGTAACTGTAAGTGTAAGTGTAAGTGTAAGTGTAAGTGTAAGTGTAAGTGTAAGTGTAAGTGTAAGTGTAAGTGTAAGTGTAAGTGTAAGTGTAAGTGTAAGTGTAAGTGTAAGTGTAAGTGTAAGTGTAAGTGTAAGTGTAAGTGTAAGTGTAAGTGTAAGTGTAAGTGTAAGTGTAAGTCTAAGTGTAAGTGTAAGTGTAAGTGTAAGTGTAAGGCTGAGTGTAAATGTAAGTGTAAGTGTAAGTGTGATTGTAAGTGTAAGTGTAAGTGTAAGTGTAAGTGTAAGTGTAAGTGTAAGTGTAAGTGTAAGTGTAAGTGTAAGTGTAAGTGTAAGTGTAAGTGTAAGTGTAAGTGTAAGTGTAAGTGTAAGTGTAAGTGTAAGTGTAAGTGTAAGTGTAAGTGTAAGTGTAAGTGTAAGTGTAAGTGTAAGTGTAAGTGTAAGTGTAAGTGTAAGTGTAAGTGTAAGTGTAAGTGTAAGTGTAAGTGTAAGTGTAAGTGTAAGTGTAAGTGTAAGTGTAAGTGTAAGTGTAAGTGTAAGTGTAAGTGTAAGTGTAAGTGTAAGTGTAAGTGTAAGTGTAAGTGTAAGTGTAAGTGTAAGTGTAAGTGTAAGTGTAAGTGTAAGTGTAAGTGTAAATGTAAGTGTAAGTGTAAGTGTAAGTGTAAGTGTAAGTGTAATTGTAAGTGTAAGTGTAAGTGTAAGTGTAAGTGTAAGTGTAAGTGTAAGTGTAAGTGTAAGTGTAAGTGTAAGTGTAAGTGTAAGTGTAAGTGTAAGTGTGAGTGTAAGAGTAAGTGTAAGTGTAAGTGTAAGTGTAAGTGTACGTGTAAGTGTGAGTGTAAGTGTAAGTGTAAGTGTGTTGTAAGTGTAAGTGTAAGTGTAAGTGTAAGTGTAAGTGTAAGTGTAAGTGTAAGTGTAAGTGTAAGTGTAAGTGTAAGTGTAAGTGTAAGTGTAAGTGTAAGTGTAAGTGTAAGTGTAAGTATAAGTGTAAGTGTAAGTGTAAGTGTAAGTGTAAGTGTAAGTGTGAGTGTAAGTGTGAGTGTGAGTGTGAGTGTGAGTTTAAGTGTAAGTGTAAGTGTAAGTGTGAGCGTAATTGTAAGTGTAAGTGTGAGTGTGACCGTAAGTGTAAGTGTAAGTGTAAGTGTAAGTGTAAGTGTAAGTGTAAGTGTAAGTGTAAGTGTAAGTGTAAGTGTAAGTGTAAGTGTAAGTGTAAGTGTAAGAGTAAGTGTAAGTGTAAGTGTAAGTGTAAGTGTAAGTGTAAGTGTAAGTGTAAGTGTAAGTGTAAGTGTAAGTGTAAGTGTAAGTGTGAATGTAAGTGTAAGTGTAAGTGTAAGTGTAAGTGTAAGTGTAAGTGTAAGTGTAAGTGTAAGTGTAAGTGTAAGTGTAAGTGTAAGTGTAAGTGTAAGTGTAAGTGTAAGTGTAAGTGTAAGTGTAAGTGTAAGTGTAAGTGTAAGTGTAAGTGTAAGTGTAAGTGTAAGTGTAAGTGTAAGTGTAAGTGTAAGTGTAAGTGTAAGTGTAAGTGTAAGTGTAAGTGTAAGTGTAAGTGTAAGTGTAAGGAAGTGTAAGTGTAAGTGTAAGTGTAAGTGTAAGTGTAAGTGTAAGTGTAAGTGTAAGTGTAAGTGTAAGTGTAAGTGTAAGTGTAAGTGTAAGTGTAAGTGTAAGTGTAAGTGTAAGTGT